>LOJH01004622.1:0-12257 GCA_001685095.1 Ellobius talpinus | reverse complement strand
CTCTCTCTCTCTCTCTCTCTCTCTCTCTCTCTCTCTCTCTCTCTCTCCTTCAATTGTTTCTTTTCCTAAGGAAGTAACCAAGGGCCTCACACAGTGTTGTATAACAATCTGTACCTCTGACCCTGCAAGTTTTTCAAACCCAGGGCCAGCTGAGATGGCTCATCAGCGAAGGGCACCCTGACAAACTAAATTCAACCCAAAAAGTTGTCTTCTGACTTCCACGCACACACCACAGCACACACATCACATACCATACAATAATAAATAAAAGTTTAAAAGACTTTCAAGAATTTAAACACCATAACTAATTCTCTTGAAAGTAGATCTTTTTCATTCTGTCCATGAATGTTTCTCCTCCTGACCAGATTAACAGGGTAAAATGCAGTTCTTTAAATCCCAAAGAAACTAGGTAGAACCACATTTTTAAAAAAGTTGGTTCTGTGGCCTGAGGTGATGGCATCTTGAGAGGACAGCACGTCAAGTCTGTGTCCTTGCTACCTCTTTGTCTCCATGAAGTCATCTGCTCATCAGAGTACTTGGCCGTTCTGATTCTTCACTGACTTCTTATAGAGTCTCACCATATGAGGGCTAACCAGAATATTCTGGCTGGCATTCCCTGGAAAAGGTGCCAAAGGATGGAAGAGAGCTAAGAAAATAATTGGCCAGCAGCCTTTCTACCTCAGACGTGGTATCTTCAATGGTGCGTTCTAATTCTGAAATTCCTAGATTGCTCTGGGCTCTCCCAGGACATATGGGGGGGTATGTGGGCGGGAGAACCTTCTGGATGCCCTGTGTTTGCTGCTCTGTAATGGAAAAAAACCTTGCAGTTAGTATCTAAAGTCTAGTAAGTGTGCAAAACTGTGTCTTACAGGGCAGCTCCCAGCCCTGGAGGACACAGGGTAGTTCCTTGTGCTTGCTAAACCACTCAGAGAAGTTCTTGGAGTAGATAGAAGTCAGGAGGATAAATGGCTGCAATGTGAGATCTTCAGCAAACTTGTCCCTGTTTTCTGCTTTGCTAGTTGGGGGTGCCAGGACCCAGAACATGATACCCCCAAATATGGCACCTTAGGAGATACAGATTTTCCCTAGTCTTTCTGTGAGTGTTTGCCATAAAGAGTTCTCTGCCCTGCCTTTCTGGTAAAAGCCCAGAGATCTTCATGTGAGAAAAGTCTTGTCCTACACAAAGGAGAAGAATGTTGTACAGAGAGCTCAGGGGAATCTGGACAGTCCAGCCTTACTGGTTTCCTTGCATGTTGCAATCAGATCACACACACTCTCGCCAGTCATGCTTCTACCCAACTGTTTACACTTCACCAAACCCAAACTTCTCAACACCCACTTTTCTCTGGGTATCTGGGTTTCCATTTCTAAAAGCCCCATGTTGTGTAGCGATTTCCTTTAAGGAATTTGTTATGCTTTATCTGTGCATAGAGCTATCAGCTAGGACTCTTGTAGTAGGTGAGGCAAAGACACTGTTTTCTCTCCACTATAAGGGTAGGAGCATATGTGTGTATGGAGAAGGAGAGGGAGGAAGAAAATATTTTATTGTATTAATTATGGAAATTATGGAGCTTTACACCAAGATAGCTAATTACTACCTAAAGCAGTTATATTTTCAAAGAACATTTACTTTTAAATATTGGCTTCTTATTTACATGTACACAGTGTGTTTGTGTGTCTGGCACATATGTGTGGGTGCCCATGGAGGTCAGAAGAGGAAGCTGGATTCCCCAAAGCTGGAGTTCCAGGAGGTTGTGAGCCACTGATGTGGGTGCTAGGAACTGAACTCAGGTCTTCTACAAGAGGAACAGTAACCTTTAACTTCTTAGCTTTCTTGTCAGCACCTGAAAGCATTTTTAAATAAATCATGTGGGCTTGTTCTGAACTTTCTCTACGCTTTCAGCCAACATTTTATTAGCAAGAACAGCTATCCACTCAGGAGTGTGCCTTTCTGTCAGGTGGCATGCTGAGTATTTTCCTGGGTGGAATCATTGGCTTCCTTTATTCCTCTCGACAGACCATTAAGGTGGTTATTAGCATCTTCATGTGATGGAGGAGTCAATGAAGTTGATTGAAAGTGGATGCTGTGACAATGGACCAGAGAATGCCACTTACAGAACTGCCTCTTGACAAGGAATAAACACTTGTTCCATATACAGCTGGCCCTCCAGAGTCACAAGTTCTACTTCTTCAGCTTTCCCAGTTGTTGACTGAAAATATTCAGGGGGAAAAACATGCACAGACTTTAAAATTTGTCTTTAGTCCCTAAACCCCAAGGTATAATAGCTATTTACAGAGTGCTAAAATTGTATCGAGTGTTATAAGAAATCTATAGATGATTATGGAGGAACACAGAGGGTTTATGCAAATATTAGCTCATTTTAGATAAGAGACTTGAGCCTCTGTGGGTTTTAGAATCCACAGGAGTCTTGCAACCAAACAAACCCAGGGATATGGAGGGATGACTCTATGTGATTCGGTTTTTTATGTTTAAAATTTTTATTTTGTGAATTATATGTGAATGCATGATGTGTACATGAGTGTGGGCATGCATGCAGAGGTCAGAGGACAGTTTGGTGGAGCGGGTCTTCTTGTTCTTCCTTTAGGTGGATTCTGGGTGACTACACTCATTTGGCTGGCTTGCATAGTAAACAACTTGACTGGCTAGGCCATCTTGTTGGCCCTCTGTTAGAGTCTTTGAGGTCCAACCTGCATCTTTCTTTCCATACAATGAACAATTCTGCGGCAGTAAGAATGGCACCAATAATAAGGTAAAATAAAGAGTGGCCTGTAGAACGCATGAAGAATGAAAGCTCACAACTTTGGTTACACTTAATTCACACACAATCAGTCCATGCCAAGTATGCGATGACTGTGGTACCAGAGGCCAGAGACTCATAGATGCAAATGAGGGGCCCTTGGTAACTCAAGGTTTATTCATGGCTCAGATCCCGATTCTCCTGAGGATCTCCAATGGCATGCTGGAGAGTACCAGAAACCTCCTTATTATTACTGCTCATCCTTTTGGGGCCTCAAATTTATTATGCAAAGATTAGAAGTGGAATGAAAGAATTGAGTAACTGAACAGCGAAGTTGTGTAAAGCACATTAAACATACTCAAAACAAATGTGTATGTTACATAATTGAATTAAAATATTGCCTTTTTTATTTTTTTAAGATAAAGTGTCGAACTTCAAACAAATTGCATACATGAGGTCAACTCCCTTGGGATTGTGTTCATGAATATGCAATTTTATTTTTTTCCCCTGCAGAGCTATGGCAGTTTATAACTAGATGGAAATGGTTTATAAACACAGAGCTTATTAAATCCTGAAGGGAAGAGGAAAGAGAACCCAGGGAGCCTCCTGAAGCTAAACTCTACAGACTTAAGGACATGATGACCTGGGAGTTAGGAATAAGGAGAAATCATGAGAAGACATCAGCTCAGTCAGCCACAAGATGATGTGAGCAAATACCAAAAAGAAAAGGGTGAGTCGGGGTCTTGGGGAGTCTGTGATGATGTAAGAAGTGAGCCTCAAAACTCAGGCTTGGGGAACCAGATCAAATCCTGGACCCAGAATCAGGTTTCAGACATTCCTCATGAACAGATCCTAAGGATAATGGGTAGCTGACCAGGGATATAAGGAGAATCTCAAAGGTGTTGAACAAAGCCTTCCTAAAAAGGGGAGACCCTGGAAGACCAGCAGAGCAGAAGCGATGATGCTGAGTACACAGACCAAAGCATGAAGTGCATAGGTGAGGCAGTGGACTAAAATGAGCGAGCCAGCTGAGAAAAGTAAAGCATTTGCCATCGAGTCTGGGAATCTGAGCTGAGGTCTCCAGGACCCTCAGTAAGTCAGGCACAGTGGCATACACCTGTAGTTCCAGTACTCCTGCAAGAACTGGGAGGCAAAGCCAGGAGCATCTCTGGAAGCTAGCAGGCCGCCTGGCCTGGTGTATGCAGCAGTGAACTACAAAAAATCTACATCTTAAGGTGGAGGGCGAGAACCCACATCCGGTTGTCTGGCTCTTCTACTCTTGCACACACACGTGTACACACACACCACACAGAGAGAGAGAGAGAGAGAGGAGGGGAAGGAGAGAGGGAGGGAGGAGGGAGGGAGAGGGAAAAAAGAGGGAGAGAGATATTGTATAAACAAATAAACTGGAGTAAGAAGAATAATTAGCTACAAATATAAGCAAAGAAAACAAGAGTGACCCAACATTTAAGCAGAGAAATCTCTGGAGAAAACCAAGTAAATTGAAAAGAATTATACACAAAAATAATCCAAGAAGTTCTGAGAAGACTCAAATAAAAGACTCACATCTGTGCATTGGGATAGAGACTGAGAAGGACCATGTGTGAAGCACACAGTCTCCAGTCTATGGAGATCCAGAAATGAGGAAATATTTTGGAGATAAGGCATGGTGGGGGCTATTGTGGAAGAACCCTTGAAGGGATAGCGGACCTTGACTCTTCTTCAACTTTCTTTGGATTCCTGGATGCTCTGAGATGAGTAGCTTCCTCTGTCACATGGTCCCAATCTTACTACAGCCCCCAAATAATGAGACCATGGACAAAAAGACATTTGAAATTACGAGAAAAAAAAACCTTTTAGAATGATAGGGTGGTATATTACTATAATATCAGCACTTGGGAGGCTGAGACAGGAGTACTGTAAATTCAAGGCCAGGAGCAATCTTTTAGGCTAGCCTGAGCTATATAGAAAGAAACCCTCTCTTGAACAAATAAGTGGGAATGGGAAAATGGCTCAACGGGTAAAAGTGTTCAAAAACTCTGAATTCAACTCCTGGGACTCTGGATTGAAGGAAGGAACTGACTCCTGAAAGCCGTCCTCTGACTTCCACATGTGTGCTGTGGCTCACCCACTTGCATGTGCATGCGCACGCATGTGTGTGTGTGTGTGTGTGCACGCTGATATGCAAAATAAAAATTAAACACCTGAAAATGCTTTTCCTCTTTTAAAATTGTTTGGTGTTTTCTACAATGGTGGGGAGCTGAGTAACACAGAAGGCTAATTAAAATACATTAGAAATAGTAAAATAATAGCTACTAAAAAGGAAGGGCCCAAGGCCTGGTGAGGAGGATGGATGTGTGTGGGGAATGTCTGGAGTGCTGACTGAACCCTGATCAGCTGAACAGAAGACCTGAGTGGTGTGTCTCCATGTGCATTTACAACTCAGCTGAAATGCCTCAGCCTTCGGGGCTAGTTGGGAGCACTTCTTGGAGAATCAGTATTATTCACATTTGGGGGCAAGTTGCATTTATCTGTGTTTCTACTGTTCACCTAAAGCAAGGATTCTCTTCCTTTGAGATCACAGACACATGTGGAAGAGGAGCTAGCACATGGAGCCTCATCCAAAGATGTTCTGTTTGATTTCAAGTTGAGATTTTACAAGGAATCCAAAATAGATATTCCAGTCTAGCATGTCTTTCTTCTTAAGTACAGAAACTAGCCAGGTGTGGTGCACATCTGTGATCCCAGCACCGAGGAAACAGAGGGTCCATGAGTGCAGTGTCAGCTCGGACAATATAGGGAGTTCCAGCAGAAGTCCTTGGCTCCATAGCGATCCACTGCCATAACAAACAAACAACAAAACAACAGCCGAACATCAAAACTGCAAACATATTAGTGGCAGGTGTTGCTATCATATCCTGTAGGTAGTAATGCACAACCAGGAGTGGGATTCACCAGTATGTTTGTGATGTCCTTGTGGTTTTAATGACTGTTTGTAGGGCAAAAATGGAAAAAAAATCTTGCAATACAGATAGAGAAAAATCCTGATCTCATGAGTTTGGTCATAGTAACTCCAGGGACAGGATTAACTCTCCCACATCTCTGAGCCCCACTCTGTGGACCAATGGCCTCTCCACCCTATAAGAAAGCCTGTTGCTGGACAGCAAGTGGTGGTGGGCATATCTTGAGGTAGGATTTGAACTCATGGAAAACCTTCTCCAACATGTGATAGAGGACCATTGCCTTGGAAGGTGCTTAGGCAATGCAGTCAGATAGCCTGAAAGTGGTGTGCAAATGCTCATTCATTTGCATTAGAAAAGTGTTCTGGGCTTTCAGAACACCTTTTCATGTACGGGATTTTGCTAAGTGCACTAAAAGATTAAAAAAAAAGAAAGAAGAAGAAAAAACCCCACGATATCATCTAAAGGGAACATCTGTTACAACAGCTGGTCCTAAAAGCAGATTAAGGTATTACTACCATATAATGAACAAAAGAGAGAAAAATCTTCCCATTTTATTCTATTAATACCCTTCTAGAATTGAAAACCCTTCCTATTTATTACCCCGCAATTTCACTGGAATTTAGCACACTTCAAGTTCCATACGTGGCAAACCAATTGCATTATAAACCATACATAAATACCCCACCTACCTAGGAATGACTCAGAGCCATGACAAAGCCCAAATCTTCAAGTCTACTCTCACTGCTCTTTACTGAAAAGTAAGTGTTATTAAAACAACATACAGGAGACTGGAGGCAGCTGTCAGCACTGGTCAGCACTGGTGAGCACTGGTCAGCACTGGTACCACTCAGTGAGGAGTGTCTGTTGTTTGGGTGGTACCACTCAATGTGGAGTGTCTGTTCATGGGGGCCCAGAGGAGACGATGAAGAAAGAAGAAACTGGTCTCTCTGTCTCATAGGAAATGAATCTTAGAGACTTGGGGATATTCAGTCTGTAGAAGAGAAATTTTGAAGAGGCATGGGAGTTGTTTTAACAGATTTGAAAGGCTGCCATACAGGATGTAGAATAGACTGACCTATCCTGAATGGCTGTGGGTACAAAGTTGTATCAGGGAGCAGATTCAATTTGCTTCATGATAGGACTGACTGATTGCTAGAGCAGAGAGGGAGCACCCGCTGCTGAGCATAACCACATGGAGGGCAGTTGAAAGTTGCTAAGGAATTGTCCAGCCAGCTGTCTCATACTGGGATGGAAGAGAACATGCAAAGGACTTCCTCCTCTATCCATCGTCGTGCTGGCTAGAAAGCCTCTCACAGAACTCTCAGAGTGGAGAGAAGAATGGTCAGGGAATGATCTTAAAGACACAGAGGGTTCTAGCTGGCTGTGGTACCTCACGTCTATTCCCTAGCTCTCGGGAACTGTACTAATAACCGTTCTGCTGCTGCAAGAAAACAACCAAGGAACCTTCAGCAAGAGGAGTTTATTTAGGATGATGGTTTCAGAGGGGTCAGAGTTCATCATGAAAAGGAAGCATGGTAGCAAGCTGTAGGCACAGTGGCAGGAACAGGAAGCTAAGAGTTCAGATCTTTAGCCACAACCACAAGCAGAGAGAACAAACTGCAAGTAGGTAAGGTTTTTTAGTCTTAACCACACCCCCGCACCCTCGCCCAGTGACATACTTCCTCTAGCCAGCCCTCTCTACCCAAACCTCCCAAACAGCACCACCAACTGGGGACCAATGGGTCATCTGCCCAAGACTATGAGGAATATTCAAACAGAGTCTAAGGTGGGGAAAGGTGGGTAAAGCTTTGAAGCCAGCATGGGCTACACAGAAAATTCAAGGCTGGCCTGGGCTACAATGTGAGACCTTGTCTTGAAGTAACATTAAAAAAAAGACACAAGGGGCTGGAGAGATGGTGCAGTTGTTAAGGTCACTGGCGGCTCTTCTAGAGGACCTTGGTTTGATTACTAGCACCCAGTCCCAGGGGATCTGACACCCTCTTCTAGCCAGGCAATAACAGACATACATGCAAATGAAACACTCATATACATAAAATAAATAAGTAAAATTTAGAAAAAGATAAAGAATAATTTAATCTCACATAAAAAAATTTCATTGCTCTCTTCTGAAGAGGAATGAGAAGCTGATGGTAAAGAGAAAGTGGAGAACAAGCTTCAGAGGCAGGGAAGCTGGATTGAGTCTCCCTGGTTTTCTATGATCCCCTCTTTCTTGGAAGGGTGCTGTGAAAAGTAAACTTCATACAACCGGCATAGCAAGTCATCAGAGACTGGCTAGGTCTCCAAAACCAACCACAAACCCCTCAACAGATGCACATTTTACCAGGAATGCTATAACACTAAAGATCCACCAAATGTTCTTGTCTTCTTGGCTTTTCTTTTCTCTTAAGGACCTTTGTGTGTATCTGAGCTCACCCACGCTTTATAGCGTAGTACATTAAAATGCAAGCTGTTTACAGAACACAGAACTATGAGCCTACAGTACCCCCAAAGAGCAAACAAACATGTATGCAGAAGAGCCACGCCTACCTGATCTGCTCAAACAAAATGAGAACAAAGCTAACAGAACCATCAGAACCTCCTTGTGGAACACAGAGGGCTGGCTGTGAGGATGGATAAGAAAACTGGGGCCTGAGAAGATGTCTCAGTGGGTAGAGTGCTTGTCTTGCAAGCATGGATACCTGAGTTTAATGCCTGGAACCCACCTAAAAGCCAGATGCACAGCTGGAGAGATGGCTCAGTGATTAAGAGCACTTGTTGCTCTCTCAGAGGACCTGGATTTGGTTCTCAGAACTCTTACGATGGCACAAAACTATCTGTAATCCTGGTCAAGGTGATCCAGTGTTCTCTTCTGGCCGCTGAGGGTACCAGACATGCATGTAGTGCACATATTTACATGCAGGCGAGTTCACACAAGGTTTTAACACACACACACACACACACACAAGTTCCAGGCCATCTTGGGGGTACACTGTGAGATCCCAATTTAAGACATAAACAAAAACAAAGTAAACAGAGAGAGAGAGAGAGAGACAGAGAGACAGAGAGAGACAGAGAGAGAGAGAAATGGTAAGCTTGGCATATCACTGATCCCAGTGCTTGGAGATGGTGAAAGGAGAATCCTTGGGTTTCCTGTCCAGTTAGCAGATCCACATTGACAATCCTGTGCCTCCCAAGTCCTAAATTCTGCTTCTTTCATGAGAGATACAAAAGATCACATGCCATGTTCCACTTGGATGTTTCGTAGTTTCGTAGTACTTGATCTGTGTATAAGAGGTTGAACTCCATTTTGTCCTTATATCATAATATAAGTGATTCATGGCTCTGCTTACTGTCATCAAGACAGAAATCAAGGACTGATGACATCATTTAGTATGTAAAAGCACTGCCACACAAGTCTGATGACCAGAGTTTGTATGGTGAAAGAGGACTGACTCCCCAAAGTTGCCCTCTGCACACATGCCATGACACCTACACACCAAAGTATACAGACACCACACACAATAATAATAATGATGATGACAAATACAATTAAAAACCAGCAATAGAAGACACCCTTCTCTCTCACCCTCACTTACAACAAAATTCCACACCTTGCTTCTCTTCCAAATACTATTCTACTCCAATCCATCCTGCCACCATTAACCTGGACCACACCATCCCTTTCTTCTTGGAAAGGCTTCAAAGCCTCCCAGGTAGTCTCTCTGGGTTCAGCTTCACTCTTGCTCCATTCTGGGGCTGACGTGATCTGACATACAAAACTGACCATGGTGTTCCCCTGGGATGGCTTCCCATCAACAATAGGAAAAGTTCCTTAAGTCAGGCCCGAGGTCCTGCATGATCAGGCTGTGAGTTCCATGCTAGTAGCTCTCCCTCCGGATCAGACCCCCTTCACCCTATAGGCTGGAGTCATGAGGAACTGATTTGTTCTCTGTCTGCTGTGGGTTGACTGTACACCCCACAGGCTCATATGCTGGAAATATATCTCCCAAGTTCTTATGTGGGAGGTATTTGGGGGTAGTTATTCTTAGATGAGATTGGGCCCCATGACAGCAATGGCAGTGCTATGAGAGACCCAAGTTAGCACATTTTCTGTCTAGCCATGTGATCCCCTCTTCCATACTCAGATGAGACAAGAAGGGCCTCACCAGATGGCGAGCAAATGTCAGTGTTCTTGGACAACCCAGCTTCTAGAGCCAAATAATCAAATCTTTTCTTCTGAGACAAGAATCTCACTGTTTAGCCGAGGCTGCCCTCAAACTAATGATCCTTGTGCTCAACTCTGGGGACAGTGTTTCCTGTATGGGCTGGTACCACCACATCTGTCTTAAGCCGCTATTCTTTTTAAATTATTTGGCTCAGGTATTTTGTTATAACAACAGCAAATAGACTTTAAGAAACACAGGGGCTGGGCCAGGAAATGACTCAGTGGGTAATGTACTTGCTGAATTTGAATACCCAGAACCCACACAAAGCAGACATCATAATACATGTCTGCAATCCTAGTGTTCCTACTGTGGAATGTGAGGCAAAGACAGGTGAATCCCCAAAAGCTGGAGAACCAGTTAGTCTCCATGCAATATAGGGACAAACAACAAGAGAGACCCTGCTTCAGAGTGAAAGGCAAGGACCAACGCTCAAGGATCTCCTTTGATCTTTACATGCATGCTGTGACATGTTCATACCAGTGTGCACATGTACACACACATCATACATATACACATCATGTACATACACATATACATATCACACACACACACCCTCTCATAAATACAGAGAAAGATTAAAACAGAAAACATTGAACAGGCCACATTCTTTCCAACTTTAGAGTCTTTATGCCTGTTGCAGCCTCTCATTCCTTCCTCCTCACCATCTCCTAGTCAGGGTTTCCTCTTCCCTTGTGTCCTGTTTTAGTTTCTTTTTTTTTTGAGACAGGGTATGTATAACCCTGCCTGTCCTGGAATTCACTGTGCAGACCAAACTGGCCTCAAACTCACAGAGATCCACCTGCCTCTCTGAGTGCTGGCATTAAAGGTGTGCTCCACCGTACCTGGCATACCTTACTGTTGAGTTGATAGCATACTCTGATAGAAGTAACTTAAGGGAGAAATAGCTTGTTTAGCTCACAGTTCAAGGTACATCATAGTGGGGAGGTCAAGGCAGCAGGATGTTGGTCACCTTATGTCCACAGTCAAGAAGCAGAGGGTGGTGGTGGTGTAAGCCTTTAATCCCAGCCTTGGAAGGCAGAGGCAGGTGGATCTTTGTGAGTTTGAGACCAGCCTGGTCTACAAAGTGAGTTCCAGCACAGCCAGGGAGACACAGAGAAATCCTGTCTCAAAAATCAAAAACAGAAATAACACAGAGAGTGCATGCTGCTGCTCGGTCCTTTCCACGACCTCACCCAGAGAAGTGGCACCACTCATAGCAGACAGATCTTCCTACAAAGTAAACACAATGATGTTAACACCCTGCAGGTATGCCAAAGGTTCTATCTCTGAGAAGATTCTAGATTCTGTCAGGTCATTAACCATCACGGGGTTCGAATCCACATCTTCAGGAATGTTCTTACTCATGCAGGTCCTTGGCACATGAGTTGTTCTCTGTGATATTCCCATGACTCTTTACTTTGTAACACACATCAGACTCTGAAGTGTTCATTGTCCATTTTCCAAACTGCATTAGGATTTCCAAGACATGAGGGGCTGTGTCTTTCTAAGCCACTATGGTCTATTAGTTCTCTTGTACTATTCATGCTGCCACATAAATGAATGAATGAATGAATGAATGAATGACCTATGCTACCTGTGTCACTGTCCACAACCATTACTGTGCACAGAGGTCACCGAGAAAGCCAAGTTAGCAGATCCATGGTCATAGGCATCTAGTTACCTTTGCAACTACAACTCTGGGTGGGGTGATTGTCCTTGCCTTGGATTTTACGAGGCAATATTCCAGGATATAGCAGTAGATACAAGGACAGAAGCAGAAAACAAGTTCAAGAGGCAAAAGGGAACAAGTTGTGAGGCATTAACCACCACAACAGTCCTGCAACGCTGTTAAAACAACTACAGAAAAATCCGAAGGGCAAAATGATAGGTTGTCAAGGTAATTTCTTGGTGAGAACTAATCCATTTAGGAGGAGCTGTAGGAGGGAGCTGGAGTGGAAATGCTCAAATGGGAAAGTCAAGTTGGGCTGGTGTCAAAGGCTGGGCATTATTGGAAAGAAGATGAAAGTGGGGAATAGACACAAAGGCATGTAGGAAGATGAGTTCACAGGACGGGAAGAGGAGAGGAAGAGGGGAGCCCTGCGGAAAAGGCTCAGAATGCATTGCTTTGAGGATGAAGATGGGAAATCAATCAGAAAAGGGTCTGGCTGCAGAGATCCTTAGAATTTCTGCAGCGAATCAGAGACGCTACTGACAAAGGGACAGAGATGCCACCCCCGACTGGACACTGTAGTGATATATGGGGGGCGCAGGCCTGCTTTTCGTCCCGCCCGGTTCCCACACGGCTAGCT
>LOJH01004621.1:47129-58597 GCA_001685095.1 Ellobius talpinus | reverse complement strand
CATGACCAAAGCAAGTTGGGGAGGAAAGGGTTTATTTGGCTTACACTTCCACATCATGTTCATCATCAAAGTAAATCAGACAGGACCCTGGACCCAGGAGCTGATACAGAGAACCTGGAGGAGTGTTGCTTACTGACTTGCTCCTCAGGTTTAGCCTGATTTCTTATAGATTCCAGGACCACCAGCCCAGGGATGGCACCACCCACAATGGGTTGGGCACTCCCATATCAATCACTAACTAAGAAAAAGCCCTACAGGCTTGCCTACAGCTGAATCTTATAGAGGAATTTTCTCAATTGAAGAACCCTCCTCTCTGATGACTCTAGTGTGTGCCAAGTTGGCAGAAAACTAGCCTGAAAAGTGTATATACAACATGGTATAACCATGGAAATGAGGAAAGTATAAATGGACCATAGGTGGAGGGGATTCTGGAGGGGAAAAGCGGGATACAGATGATATGGGAACTGGAATAGCATGAATAAGACTCCAATTTGGGAGAAGGGAGGGAGATCAATACATAAGAAGGAGACATGAGGGACTAACAAAACCAAGCTTGTTTGATAAATCCTCAATGAATCATATTATTTTATATTTACCTAAAATTATATTATAACTCAGCCACTTGGCCTGCCAATGTTTCCCATAAGAATCAGAAACTTAGTGAGGGTAGTCCAAGTTTGTCCCCATAAAAATAGATTATAGATGTAGGCCTTGGTTTCCTCTCAGGGGTTGAAGATGGGCCCCTGTTGCTGAAGACACCACACAATAACAACACAGGGGGTCTTGGATGATTTGGACTGGATATGACCTGTAGGCCTCTTTCCTGCATTCTTATCTCCCATGGTTTCAGAAAATACTATGCAAGCTGCCAAGCGAAGGAAGTAATGACCCGGCTGCAGCACCTGTGAACCATAGCAATGACCAGTGTAGTGAGCTAGGCATAAATGTGCAATAAGTGTGCTCACATGTAAGCAGCAACCAAGGGCTATCCAATTGGACTTCAAGGCTGGCTTAACAGGAAGGAATCATGCCTGATCCCGGAAATCTATCCAGCTTCCTGGAGCTAGGAAGGTCATGAATCTTAGAAAAGAATCTGCTACTGCCACTTTACTAGGCCAGCATCATCCCTTACTACTTTCTAAATCTTATTCTACGCCCACAGGTAAGTGTGGCTACCACGCCTCACCAAAGAAGCCTCTCTTTACAATACAACAAATGGAGACTCGAACCACAACTGAACACAGTGCAGAGATTGTATGGAGTCCACTGGCAATGGACACATCTATATCCCATTCCTGCATCAATGATCAAGGAACACCTCAGAAGAAAAGTCCCTAAGTTTATAAGACTCAGAACACCAGGAAGTCTGCTGTGAAACTGTCTCTTCTAGAGAAGGCTGCATAAACAAGACCAGAACAGTGACAATATCAAGGGACATGTTCAGATGGGAGAAATTTTCTTGGGGTCCCTCCACTAGACAAAATTAAAGACACCTAACGATTGCTGGGAGAAGGGGAACTGGCCCGTTAGGGATGAGCCCTCTTATTAGTTATTATAAAGCAGAGTGGTCAACCTAGAAACTACCTGCACACACACCAAAAACAGATTCAGAAAGCTGTGTTTATATATATTTGTGCATACCAATGCATACACACATGTATGTATTACATTTACGATACCAATAATCAAAGTGAAAGAGGCAATCAACCTGAAAATGGGGTTTGAGGGAAGGTAGCCGAGGCAGGTTGTAGGGAAGAAAGTCAAGGGGAAAGTTATGTAATTCTATTTCAATTAAAACCTATTCAAATAAATAAGTTATAAAAAAATAATTCCTGGGGTTCCACGTTTTGCCTTTGGATACATTATTTTCTTGATCCCAGTCCCCAGCCCATTAATGAGTTGACTTCAAGATCATCTTATAAGAAACATTTATGCCTTTAAATCCCCTTCTGAGAAACCTTCTTTCAGAGGATGTGAGGCTGTTGGCAAGAATTATGACATGGTGAGGTCTCTCTGGGGCTGAGCTGTGAAATGCAGCTGAGGGATCTGATGAGGGAGCAGCAGTGTAAACAAAGGGGCAACACTGTGCATTCATCCCACTGGGCACAAGCCAATCGCTGCTAGATGCATAGAAAAATGTCCTTGGGACAACCTTCTATAGAATTTGCTGTGCTTTCTCTCACTTTATTTCAGCCCTGAGAGTCAGGAGTCAGCCCCTGCTGGGTCAGCTGTGACTCTGGAGACTGTAACAAAAGAGCTCACATCACTGCTAAGCATCACATTCTTAAACTAGTTTGAGCATGTCAAAAGCGGCTGTGACTGCATGCGCAAGGACCGTGCAGATCAAGCCAGACAAAATCCCAGCGTGCATAGGGGAGGCAGCCACTAAGCTCCACCTCCAACTGACCTTGCTCTTGGCAGCTGGTGGCTCCTGGAGGAGGGAGTGTCAGTCATCTTCAGGGTTGACGTTACCCATGCTGCAGTAGGTTTATGCATGCGCATCCTGGCAACACTAGGTGGACTCAGTGATTTTAAAATAGAACCAAATGAAATTAGGAGGGAATTGTAATGGGGGAATAGCGTGGAAATTGGAGGAGGGAATAGGGATGGAATTGACCAAAGTACATTCTATGCATGTAGGAAATTATCAAACATCAAAAAAGTAGAGTGTGTTCATCCTGGCTATCTCTCCAGATCTTGTCTCCCTGCCAAGTGTTACCACTGATTGCTCCTCCCGGAGGGTACCTTAATCTGTTGTAGGGTCCCTGCATGTATCACTGCTGGCAAGGAAGCAAAATATGAAGAGGTGAGGATGAAAACTTGATACATCTGGACTTGACCGGTCAGACTGGATCAAAACTTCTAGAGAGACTGATCCCGTGGTTTAATTCTCTTACACATTTAAACAGGTCAAACTTTGGGGAGTAAAAGAAATCTCCATGTGATAATTCTCATAACAAAGCTTAAGGTACAACTACATAGAAACTCCCCAGCAAAGCACCACAACACATGTATGACCTTTACAATAAGAAGGAGTTCTTTGGGCTGAAAACACAGATCTCAGGGCCAGGGCCTAGACAGGAAGAATTTGCAGTAAGTGTAAGGTTAAATTCTGTTGGTGGTGAATGCAGAGTACATGGCGCCTCTTTCATAAGGATGGGTTCTAGTCACCAAGAGACAAAGCTCATGATTAAGGTCTAAACAATGCTCCGGATTTTGGGGGATTCCAATGCTCAGAATTTGGGGGATTCCAATGCTCAGGATTTTGGGGGGATTCCAGAAGGCTGGCTCCATAGAAGAACAAAAAGATCACCAAGTTGTCAGACAACATTCACTAAAGGCTTCTGGGTGACCAGGCATCAGTCACTTCCTTTGAAGAAAATAGACCTGCATGATTGACAGTCCTGGTTTCCCCAATGCTGACTCTAAGCCGTGCTCCCTACGCTCTTCCACCCTGTGTTCTTCGCAGCCTGCTTCTTTTCATTGCTCCCTTAACTCAAGCTTAACTATGATATTAACTTTTATTTCGTCCTCCTAAATGACCGTGACTCTCAAGTCCATCTGTTTGTTCCATTGTCCTTGAAATATGACAACTTCTCAGTGAGCTTAGTCTTCTGGTCTTCATTTCCACAACCATCTAACCCACTTTCTAGGTTATATTTATCGTAAACTTATTTCTAGCTATTGTATTGTTGCAACACATTTTCATTATCTGATAAAGGTCCTTTTATTTACACCCCCACTGGAATTAGTTGTTCTTAATAAGATTTGCCTTGAAGTTTCTAAGTTTTGAAAAGTTCCTGTATTTCAAAGAGTAAGGAAAATATAGGACTCATGGCTTTACTTTCTCATGAATCCAAGGAGCCAAAAAAAGACAATAAATATACAGATCACCAGAAATGATTACAAATAACATATTATATCCTCTGTGGTGTTGTTAAAAGGTCCATCTGTCTTACAAAGCAATCTCTGAGTCAGTGCAGAGTACCGAGGGGTTGCTGTTAACCATGCTGATGGGGTCATTAGGGCATAGTATTTGGGCCAGGCTCTGAACACTGTGCAAATCACCATGTGGAAATAGTTGTGTGGATCCAGTAAGTGATGCATTCGAACAATTAGGAAACAAGAAGACTCAAGATGGTTTGAAGTCCCAGATTCCATAATAAAGAAAACTGGAAGATGCAGGTGTCATTCACAGAAAAGACCAAAGGATTTATTAGAAACTGAGATGAGAGAGGCCTCAGAAGTCATGTTCATGCTAATCAAGTAGGTGTGGAAGTCAGTCAGAAAAGCTGGAAAACACTCTCTACCACATCCCAGGATTGTGTGTCATGGTAAGAGGGAAAGGAGTACAAATGTCACCCTAACTAAGAGCACAGGGTATTTTATTATCTTCTCTAAGCCTTTATTTATTTATTTGTAAAATAAATATAACTTGAGTGAACTATTGAATGATTCAAATGAAATAAGTGTGTTTATAATGCTTAGCATTGTGCATAGGTACATAGTGTGTGCTTGATAAAGATGAATGAAGATGACAAGACCAGGAGGAGGAGGAGGAAGAAAAGGATTGTCAAATTCTTGAAGATGTTTACTTTTAGCCATATTGGGGATAGAAAGAGGAGACAGCCCATGAAGAATGAAAAGCAGCAATCAGTACTGGAGGAAATAGAAAGTATATTGTCTTCCCATGTCAGTCTCTGTGGTGTTCCCCCCCATCAAACTTGGAAATAGTGATGGACCATAGAGCCCAAATACCAAATACTATTTATGTTTGACCTTAGTACAGTCTCAGTACCTAAGGTCCCAAGAGAGGGTGTGTTTAGTGATTTCTGGGTATTGAAGTAGAGAGGTGGCTTCAGGCATAAACATACCCCGTAGGTCACATGATTCAAGGAGACCAAGTAAAATGATTAGACAAAAAAAGGCAAAGGATTGAATGTGCAAAATTCATTGTTGAAATTAAAAAGAAAAACTTTGATGGGTTATTGAGACAGATTCCAGGAAATAATAGGTTTATGGGCAATTAGGTAAGTGTAAGATAGGTATATGCATATATACATAGGCATAGGGTCACTATAGATGCTGAAAAAGAGGGAGAAAGAGAGTTGAGCAAAGTAGCAATGGGGCAATGGTTCAGAGTTGGGTTCCAAGGCTACAGAAGTGCATCTCCAAAAGACGATTAATCGATTATTTTCTGAGAAAAAAGCATTATGAATGGATGGAAACAAAACTTTGAGCAAGAGTCTGTAATATGGAGATTAATCTGGCAACAGTGGTGAGTTCTGGTCCCATTAACCTAAACCACAGAGTAGGAAACTGTGCTAAGAAAGGCCAACAGGCTGTGGATGCCTTCAGGACCAACTGCTTATTCCAAGAATGAGGAATTTGGAGTGCCTAGGCAGGGCTTCTCTGCAAATGTTCTTTGTACATGCATCAGTGGCCTCTGACATCCACCAAGGCATCTGTATTTCAAAATTCATCAGCAGGTCTGGTTCCTTCCACAGTTACAAGAAACACAGTGTATAACCAGCTGGCTGAAGAGTGGATCTGTTGCTTGGTGCCACTTTATCGGCTCCCGGAATTTTTAATTGTGTGTGCCCTATCTTTTTTCAATGTGGCAGACCTCTGCCTTTCTGTTTTGATCATCAGTCCTGGGCCCCCAGTGAGTAAACTGGAAGAACCAATTTTTAGAACCTTATATATGTCCTTTTGGTCTTTTCTCGAAATTGCGTCCCATGAATCAACTGTTTCCTTTCAGCACACAGATATCAAGTTAGCTAAATAAACAAAAACCTGCATCAATTCAGGTTGATTTTCGCTTTCCTGATTGAAACAAACTTGAGTGTGCATACAAGTCATAGTTTGCCCTTGCCCAGATCTTGTAAGAATGTTCACCCCCAGGCCTTCTCTACAGTAATCTGGTTGCTCCTTTCATCTCTGTACATAGTGTTCACTACCTTATGGCTTGACCTCTGGACAACACGGTCTTCAGACTCCATCCCCTGTAGTCCTTGGAGGCCCTATTTGTTCAAACAATTGTGGTTTTCTTTGTTCTTACTGTAGTGCTTGTTCAGGCAACATCAGTTAAGCATGATGATTTCAGGAAAGACAGCCATGGAGAGATTTGGGCCCATGTTCTGATAAGAGATCGAGGGGAGCGCTATCTGGTGTTGGTGACCAATGTGAATGTGGGTTCATTGTGCTAAATGATATCCTCTCTTCCCAAAGCCAAGCAGCATGTGTGTCTGCTAGTGTCTGAGTAGGAAGTAGTGGATGCGCAGAAATTTGAAAGGAGACCTTTACCATAAGCATAATCTCTGCCCTAGAAATATCAAGGAAGTTCTATGGTGAAGTATCAAAAACATGGCTGCCAAACAAGATCTGAAGAAGGACAATGGCAACACACATGCTAACATAGAAGGGAGAAGCTTCATGGGACTCCAACCATGGGCCAAGAACTACAAGCAACTAAGGAATTCTGGGAGTGGAAGAAAACAGCCTTCCTTGGAAAAAACAAACCCAGTTGGTTATCCAATACCAAGTGGTCAGTCCTGGAAGCATCAGCTCCACAAATCAAGTACATTTGCTCTTACAAAAAGGGGATCAGAGTGATAGTGGAAGATAACTAGTTTTCTACCAAGATGGAGCCCCATTGTCTCTCTGGGAGACCATTGCATCACATGAATAGGCTTAGATCACATTCTTAACAAGAGCAAGGGGGCCTACACTGCCTGTGTAGGAATATTCTCCCAAGCAGAAATTCCTAAGCTATCAGACTATGTGCTCTGGACCATGTCTTTGCTAGAACCAGAGGACAGAATAGTAAAGACCCAGAGATTGCTTCTAGGTTGGTTAGAACACACCCCAGTAGTCAAGCTCCAACAGTCATTGGATACCATTATTTGCAGGTAGATTATGTAAACACAGGGATTTTTTTTAAAAAGACTCAGTTAAATTATACACACTTTTCCAGGCTCTCTCCCATCTTCATGCAAGGAATTATTGGTAGGATGATAATTTCAGATAACTTGAATCTTAGTTTTAGTGTTCCCACACCATAGTTCATTAACTACATCAAATGCAAATGTGAGCCAAATCTTGATCGCCACTCCTTGTTTCCCCAGATGCTTCCCATCTCTGTGATCTTGCTTCTGGGGAAAATTCATGTCTGTGCGCATGCCTGAATTATTGACTCTGCCATACCTCAAGTCACATGACTCAGGATGAGCCAGGGATCCTTGGTGCTAATTTTTCATCCATGCTTTGGACACTCTGCCCTCACCTTCTCTTTGCCTCTCTCCTCTTGATATAGTGTATGGATTATAGTGGATAGAGAACAATGTCAATGTTTAAAATTCAGATTTAAGCCATAGGATCCTCAGTGTGCATTCCTACATGCAAGATGCAAAAACCCTGGGAAGCCTTTGACATTGGTACATTACCCAGTGTGGTCTGAAGACGACATAGACATTGGTACATACCCAGTGGCCTGGTGGTGTCACAAAGCTCTGTTACCCACTGTGAAATAAAGTCGATGCTTTCCTTAATCTTCTGCTATTGTGAGGTAGCTTTCTGAATTTGCCTTAGAAGGGGGAGGACAGAATCTCCTAAAGCTACAGTCACAGCTGAGAGGCCATTTAAAGGGACATGGCCACAAGAATACCCAAAGTAGAACAAACAGAATCTGCAAGGTGGTTAACAAGGAAAAGTGGCCATTATTCCTACTGTATCTCTTCTGAGACAATGATGGTGCAATAGAAAGGCCTCTCTGTCTGTGCAGGCACATGTCAGAGCCAAAGGTTCACCTGTGGAATCTGTTCTTCACATGGAAAAGTGAGTCACCCCCAGTGATAGGATGGCCCAGTGACACAAGGCTGCGATCTGGTCATCCTCTGACACCCAGACCAGTCATTTTACGTCTTGTAAAATATAAGATATAGTAAGACTGCCAAGCCAACCCCCAACCTGCTCCACACTCATCAACTTTGTCCATTTCAAAATATTTCCCACTGTCTTTAACCCCAGATATGAGGAAACTAGATTTTAAAACGTCAGTGTCCATAACTTCAAAGTATTCTTAAATCTACGGATCCAAACCCACTCTTTAACACGAGACACTATATTTTACATTTGCGTAGCCTCTTGCTTGAATAAGTGCCATTCTCACTTGTCAGCACCCGTGCTATATTTGAATGTCAGCTCATAGGCCTGAGTCCACTTTGAGCTCCTTGAGAGAAGAAATGAAGCCTTGTCCTTCTTGCTATATTGTGGGTTTGCTCTGTCTCCCCCACCATGGGGCATATGGGCTAGTCTGAACCTATAGGAGTTTGTTTACTAGTCCTGCTAGGTATCCCAGTATTTTGGATCCTTCCATCCCAGAACTAACACACCCAAACGTTGGATCCACTATAGTTGTGTTGACATCTTGCAGCGGTTGAGCTCTGTGAGATGACTTGATCTCCTGACTGAAGACACAATTAATGATCATAACACAGTAATCAAATTCCTCAACATTTAAATGTATTGGTCAAAAAATCTGTTGATTCTTCCGCTACTGAATTTGTATCTAGAAGAATTAACTGAGCCTTGACCTTCGTTAAAAGTTCATGGGTCAAGAACACCTAGAAGTCTTTACTGTTGTTTTTGTAAGCCTCTCTGGTACAGAGAGAAGATGAATATGTATCACTAAGGCACTCTCTCTAAAAAAATGAAACACCCTCACTCATGAATCTAGATAGGTTTTAGACAAAGATAAAGTATGGGACAAAAGTGTCATTTAAGCTACAGTATTCCTGTAGCAAAAGCTTTTCAATATAGCCCAACTTTCTTTTATCTTCACTACCTAAATTCTAGTTCTGTCTCTCAATTCTGAACATGTCCAAAGCCTAACTTCCTTGGTTCTCAGAAGACTGTCCGGTCTCTTCTAGGCTTTTAGGTAGCTACAGAAAGCAGATTACATTCAAAGGCAATTAAGCCTCAGGCTACATGTCCGGGGGCCACCCCCCAAAAAGAAATATCTTGTCTATACCAGTTCTATCTGTACCCACAGCCAGAACCTGATCTGGAAATGTGCCCAGGGCTTGGAGAACCTCAAAAGAGTTTCATCAAGCTTGACAACTCCCATCGGGTGTGTGAGCTCCTGGCTGAGTGGGTGTGTTCTTTGCGGTGAGAGACACTGGAAAGACACGTCAGGAAGTATGTCATATTGTCATCACTACGACATTACAAGAATGACAATCATAGCTTACCTCGTTATATAGGCAGACAAGCACACCTTTTGACCCAGTCCCGGCTTGTTGGGAAGCAGTCAGCTATGAGGCTCCATTATCTGCTATTTGCATTCCTCATCTTGTTCTTGGTGCCTGCTCCAGGTAAGATGGGTTGGGAAATTAAGGGTGGGAGAGGGTTGAGAACTTGTCATTTAGCCGGCCTTTCTGTGTTCCTGGTGAGCCAGAGATCAGGTGGATCTGTTGGGTGGAAACAAAACACCACCAGTGTTTCCTTCTATAACAATCATTAGAGAAACCCTGCCTTGAAAAACCAACAACAACAGCAACAACAGCAACAACAACAACAACAACAACACAAAAAGAGCATTAAAATGAAAGCAGGCTTCCGAGTTCGTTCTGTTCCATTCTTCAAAGACTAAATAATGCCCCGAAGCCAACTCTCCACCCACTTACCCACTTCATCACTGGGATACAATTAATGAGGCAAGAGAAAGTTGATGTGAAATTTTAATTCTGATGGAAGTTAACAATTTAGTCTGATACCCAAGCCCACAGGTGTCTATTCTAAATGGGCTTAGTGGTTGGAGGTAGAGCGGCTTCCTAGGCTGCTTGAAAGGTGCTAGGGACAATGGTGTCCCCAACTCCAAGTTCTTACAGTAAGGCTCAGAGGTCACAGCTGAGATGCAGCCCATAGAGGCATTGTTTCCTGCTTAGGCACCCCTTAACTTTTCTTTTGATTTATTAGGACAAGAGAAAAGAGACAGACATGAAAAGAAACTAATTCAGCAAAGCATGGTTTGCTGGAGCCAATGTCTTCCTAACACTCTTTCTAAAATGTGCTTTGATTTTTTTCCCCTTACAGGGGATGCATTCATCCAGAAAACCCTCCGAAAAATGTACTGCAAAATAAGAGGTGGCCGCTGTGCTCTGTTTAGCTGTCTTACAAGGGAAGAACAAATAGGTCAATGTTCTAAAAGAGGTCGGAAATGCTGCCGAAAGAAGAAGTAGAAGATCCAGATTCAGGACGAGAGTGTCGCCGTTTGGGGGGAATCCTCTTGGGGGTGTATAAGAGTAAAATCAAATTTATATATATATATATTTTAAAAAATTAGTAGCTTAATCTTTTTCAACATTCTGGTCATCACAGTCATAAACAAGTAGGCAACTAAGAAAGTCGTCAGACTCAGTTTGATTTGAATGAAGCAGCACCTCTGGAGTGGTCTACAAGATACCTAGCTTATTTTTCAAGGGCCAAGGACTCGAATAGGTGTATGTGTGTGTGTGTGTAACATGTATAGAAATATATGCATATATATGGAATGTACATACACACGTGTATAGATAGACATTTTATATTTTCTATGCCCTATATTCCACTGGAAAGCAGAGCCATTATCTCTTGAAATACCCCTTTGGATCTTACTGTAGATATTTTGATATTTCCAGTCTTCTCTCCAGAACTGCATTTTCCTGAACCGAAAACGTCAGTTCAACCCAAAATTCACCCTTTATCCCTTCTGAAAACTTTGCTTAGAGAAACGGGAACCTGGCCCTTCCTCTGCTCTCTCTGCTTTCCCACTGCTGGGGCCTTTGCTCTGCGGCTTCCTGCCTGGTCCGCATTCCACCCACTCAATTCTCGCCCCTAAAGCGACTCTCGGGGGCTGTCCTGTGCTCTCTTCTTCCTCAAAACAGCAAACTTCCCAAATAGGAGCACCTTTCCTTGATGGGCCACAGGTTCTGCCTCGAGTCCTCTATCTACAGCCCTTGCATGGCTTTTGATCTGCAGACATTCACACATTGCCACTCCCCACCTTCAGTTGCGGGATTCATAACAGCATGGCCCTTGCCTCCATCTCTGGACACTTTAGTAAGCTGACTGTGGAACTGGTTAACAAATGTCGTTTGAGGTGAAGGACATCCATACAGCTTAGAGGTTCCTTCATTCTATTTGGTGCTCTCTAGATGTTGTTATAGAGTGATTCCAGTACACCCTGATGTGCATCCAGTTTAGGGTCTTCCGTGACAGCAGCACCCAGTCAGAGGAGTACACAGACAAGATAACCAGGCTCTCACTTAGGGTGAAAGAACCATCCTGCCACACAGTTTATGGAACTCATCTCTCATCGAAAGGATGGTGCGAAAGGCTGTTTCCAGACACTAAACAACAACCAGTACAGACCTATGACAGAAGAGAGAGAGAGAGAGAGAGAGAGAGAGAGAGAGAGAGAGAGAGAG
>LOJH01004621.1:36225-47016 GCA_001685095.1 Ellobius talpinus | reverse complement strand
AGAGAGAGAGAGAGGCGAAGAGAGAGAGAGAGGAGGGAAGGAGGGAGGGAGGGAAGGAGGGAGACAGGGAGAGAGGGAGGGAGGCAGGCAGAGAGAGAGGAGGAAAGGAGGGAAGGAAGAAGGGAGAGAGGGAGGAAGGGAGGGAGGATAGCAAGTTCATGAACACAACACTTACTACATGAGGAGTTTCTAAGCCAAGGCACAGAGAGGCTAAATCACAAGACCAGCAAGCAATGTTTCTGCTTTAAACCACTGAGACAGCTATTCCAACAGCACAACACCCCCCCCCAGTTCCTTCAGAGGTGGGAAAGGGAGGATAAGGCCTCAGCTGGAGACAGTGCTTGAGAGCCGCACCAGAGGGGTGGAGGGGACTTCAGTCCTGGGGTGACTAATGACACAAGGACGCTTGGGACAAACATCACACGGCCAGAGGGAAATGAAAACATCAGAAAGTTTTAACTGTGCAGATGTTTCTGGAGCACATGGACCTGGGAAACGCATTGCCAACAGCAAAGTGGGGAGCATCCCACCTTCTTAAAGTAACATGGGGCTACTGGTGAGTTCTTTACAAAGGTTTCTGCAGCTCTCTGGCAAGATTGTGGAGTCTTTTTTGAAAGAATCATCCGAGGGAAAAAAAAAACCTAAACCCAAGCTAGAATAAAGCCCAGCTTTCCTTTAAAGGAGATGGTCAAATCCACCCTCAACATTCAAGTGTTTCAAGTGTGCTAGGTGCTATAGAAATGACCAGCTAGGCAGAGAAGCATAAGGATACACTCCACGATCAGAAGAAAGGTGGTGCAGCAAGATGAACCCAGTGAAGCTGAGGGTAGTAGAGTTAGCCAGTGGCATAAAAAGAGTCAGTGTAAGCATGCCTAAGGCCCAGGATAAAACAGTTCGCAATGAAAGAGCTGAAGCCCATAAAGGATTGAATGGAACTTCCAGAGATGAACAGTAAACATTTAAATAAAATATGCTGAATTTTGGCAGAAGATGTGGTTCCCTTAGTAGAGTGTTTATCTAGCATGCATGAAGCCTGGGATTCGACTCCCTGGCACTGCATAAAACTTGGCTCATGCTTGTAATCCTAGCACTTGGGAGGTGAGGGCATGAGGAGCCAAGGACGACCTTAATCCTTGGCTTCATATCAAGCTTGAAGTCAGCATGGTTTATGAGATGTCTCGGGTTTGTACGTGCTTCTTTGGGCAAGCAGGGAAGTGATAAAGCTTGTGGATCCTAAGGGGACCTGGATGAAGGCTCCCCACAAGGTGGCAGTAGCCTGCAATCGGAGTCTCAGCAAGTTCATCCCATCCTCTCAGGAGACTGGAGAGGTTGATAGCAGTGCCAAGTAAAGCTAGTGTTTGGTAGAGTACCCTTCTGGGCTTTGTGCTGTAGAAAAACAAAGGAGTGAAGTTATCAGGACACCTTGGTTACTGGGTAAGGGCTTAGCAGCAAAGACTTTGAAGACAGGCTGGTTCTATTTTCTCGTGACAGCCCTGTGACTTAGCCAAGTGAACACGGTTGTCTCTTAACTTTTCTAGGTCCTGGAGTTTTCTTGTGTGAGATTGAGTCATTCCTCTCTGGCAAGTTTGTGAATAAGGACTAAATGAGATGACTCACCCACAAGTGATCAAAACAGGGCCAACTCTACACTTAGAAAGCTCGGTGCTGGACAAAGATGCAAGACTATGCAAAGACCAGAAAAGAGAAGCGGGGTTGAGAACAAGAAGACAGCAAGCTTTCTTCCTTAATAACACTTTACAATTTGTAAAATGTAATAAGAATAAGAACTATAGAGGACAATAGCATAGGCTTATAAATAGTAAAGAACCATTCTAGCTGTTAAACATCTGGGAAACAATTAATTTATTAGTAAAATGAATTGATTGATTATTTAATTTTTCCATACAGCATTTTTACAAATTTGGTTCTTAGATCATTTACACTTTGAGCAACTTAATTACTTTTTTTGGTGCTGTGCTGTGCAGGTGAAGGGTGCACAGTCTATGGAAATGCTGGAATAAATTATTATAAACCAAAGATATTTCTTTATCTTGAGATGTTGATTCTTTTTTAAAAGATTAGTTCAAATTCTCTTGAGAATTTTATATGTAAGTGCTATATTTATATTACTTCCATTTCTCCCTCTCTCTGTCCAGTTCTTCCTGTGTCCTTTCCTCAAATTCATGACTCCTTTAATTATTAGTATTACATAAATATACATACATGTATATATACATATGACCTGCTGAGTTCCTTTAATGTTGCTCATGTATATATGAGTTTAGAGCAAACCACTTGGAAATGGGTAGCCTATAAGTGGGGCTGATCCCTGCAGAAGACTGATTCTCTCTCAGCAGCCCTTAATTGCCTGTACCTCTTCACCCAAGGATGGGGCCTTTGAGGTTTCCCCCATCCATGTTGAAATACTAATTGGTAATATCACTGTGTGGGTCTTGTTGAGGGAATCATATTGTTAAAATTTCTTGGGTGTAACTTCACTGTCATATGTAGAAGACACAATATTGTAGCCGGTATCCCGGTCCTCTGGCTCTTCCCATCTTTCCTTCTCTTTCTTCAGTGATGTTTCCTGAACCATAGGTGCAGGAGTTGCGTTGCATGCAGATGTATCAGTTTGGTGTGTAAAAGTGGTACATGCATTTTGAAGATGGTGATTTTTATGAAGATCCTAATATTTAATTACTTAAAATGTCTGTTTCATGTAGATCTTAATTTAACTTTACTCAATTTGTTTTAAGATTTATTTAATTTTATTTTATATGTGAGCATTTTGCCTGCATGTCTGTCTATACCTTGTGCCCATGGAGGTCAGAGGAGTGGGTAGGATCTCCTAGAATTAGAGTTACATATGGTTGTATTGGTACCGGGAACACCAAACCTGGGTCTTCTACAAGAGCAGTATGTGCTCTTAATTACTGAGTTATCTCTTCAGCTCCTGAGTTTAACTTGAAGTAGAAATGAGGTCTGTAGCATTTCTACTCACATTTTGTGCGAGTAAAGGTGGGGAGCCCAGTTCCGTGCCTTAGAGTTTATTCTACCCTCTGGTGCTACATTCAATTGCTGTGTCTTCACTATGAAGGAAAAGCAAAAGTTAAAATCCTCTTTCTTGGTTTTTGCTTTTGTTTTCTAAAACAAGTTTATCTGTGTGGATCCCTGGCTGTCCTGGAACTCGCTCTATAGACCAGACTCGCAGATATCCGTTTGCCTCTACCTCTGGGAGTGCTGGTTTTAAAGGCAGCACCACCACTGACTGGCTCTCTTTCTTGTTAACAATGGATTTATCTGAAGCTTCATATGAAAATGGCATTCTTTTCCATTGAATTTGACTCTTTATGCATTTAACCCCCATTTCTGAGGTAGTATTAAGCCCCTGAAGTTTCTAAGATCCTGTAAGAGTTTTAAGAACTCTGGTGTCTTTCTCCCTTTTTACATGGTCACATCTAGCCTGAGATGATTCCTTGACTGTTGCTGGGACAGTTGGAGTCCCAGCCCAGAGTTCAGGTCAGAATTAACAGTGGTGCACATACTCCAGAATATTTCCATTGATGGGTAAATGCACTTTCCAAGATTGGCCCACATGGAGACCATCCTTTCTCTCCAGGGCTGGGGTCACAGCTGCCGTCACCATTATGCCTGGACCCTGAGATTCCCAGGCTGCTCCTGAGATTCTCAAGATGGCCAGGTCAACCTTGCCCTCTGGGCCTGAGCCTGTGTCCTGTCTCTAGAAATGCCCAGGCTTCGACATGCTTGCTCCATTGTTTCATTGCACAAGTTAGGGTTACTTACAAAATGTCAAGAGAAAAGAAAAAGGTTGAGATGATGGCAAGAGAGTGTGACACCAAGCACCACCCACTTCTGTGTACAGGGACCTGTGTGACACCACACAATATTCAAGCCCTGAATTCTACCCCACCCCCACCCTACCCAGGAGCAAAAGGAAGATGAAGAGCTATGTTTTAAAAGAAACACTGAAACCTTCATGCCCAGAAGTCATATTTTGTAGAAATCATACCCATGAAAGCCTTTGCCTTTGCCTGGGTGACTGAGCTCCTCCCTATGGAGACAGACTCTAGCTGCTTTCTCCAGGTATAGATGAAAGATATGCGGGTATAGTTTTTATCTTTTCTTAAAAAAGAAGGGCCATGAGTCTACTCTCCCCACGTTACAGCTTTTTCGGTTACTATCATACCCACAGCATGAGGCTCTTAGGAAACTAAACCTCGTTTAGGTTTACACTTGAACTCACTCCAAGAGCTATGCATCTCATCTCCAGGTAGTGGCGAGGGGCCCTTGATTATGGTGGTGTGTGTCCTCTAGGCTGAGGCAGAATTGTTATTCTTTGGGGGAAAAATCCATTCTGGAGGTCTCTTTCAGGGGGATGGATTCAGCCACAAGAAGTCACCTTAGCCCTTGTCAATAAGTATAAACTTCAGGTACAAGAGTTCTTGATGGGACATTCAGGCCACTGTCCTCAACAGCCAGGCTGGTGCCATCATCTCCTTGAGGTATTTGTCCTTGAAGGAGATAGGAAAGGTTAATGCCCCCATCCTGTGTGTTCATTTCAAGTCATCTTTGCTTCCTTTCTACCAAGGCCTTACTCATTCACCGAGTTTAAAGTAGGACAGGCATCATCCAGGAAAGTGCTGCTGGCTGCTCCCTGGGATTGCAACAGGACTTTATGGGAAATTCACACTGGTATGGGTGGGGCTTTAAAAGAGAGCATGTTGCTTTAAGAGTAATTGGAAGCAGGTGAGTCACTAAGAAAGGATGAGTTGGAGTTAAGGCTAAGCATACTAATGTGGGATCCACTAACTTCACTCAACCTCTAAGCCCAATAAAGCCTCTCCCCTTTGTTATAAGAATGCCTTAAGATTGCTTACTCAAAAGCAAGACAAAAACAGAAGTCTACAAATAAATAGTCGCACTAACCTAACTTAAAGTGCGTGTTTAGTTTTAAAATGATCCAGGAAAAAAAAATAAATAGCTATTGAGATCCTACTTGTAATAATGGAAGGCTTATGAGTATTGACCAGATACTAAACTGTATTAAGGCATAATTCTTTGTGTATATAAATAGGACTGTATGTAAGAGGGAATTTTTCCTAAAGAAACATATGATGAGATAATTAGAAAAAAGTTTAATGAAGTTCTGTGATTCAGGACTTTTGAAATTTTTTTCCCATGATGCTAGGGAGTGAACCACGAGCCTCGTCTGTGCTAGTCAAGTGCTCTTTAAACCAGAACTCCTTGTAGACAGCTCCTTTTTCTCCACTCTGGTTTGAGACATGGTTTCTCTAAGGTTTCAGGCTGACCTCAAAGTGTTATATAACTCTAATGGGCTTTGAACTTCTGGTCTTCCTGCCTCAGCCTCCTGGGTATGTGGGATTACATGAGTGGGATTATGTCTATTCATGGCCATTCCTGGCTTGACTGAGATCCTAAATATGTGCCAAAGGCCATGTGTTAAAGTTTTGGTTAGCCTGAGGCTCCTCTGGGAGATGGTGGGTCCTTTAGCCAGCAGGCCTAGTAGAAGCAAGCTAGATCTTTGGATATGCACCACAGCAATGGGTATTGGTCCTCCATACCCCTCCCTTCTGCTTCCTGGTTGCCAGGAGGTGGGTGAATTTACCCCACCACATACTCCTTGCCATGACGTCCTGGCTCGTGAAAGACCACAAGACAGTGGAGCCAACTGACTATGGACTGAATATCTGAGCTTTGAGCCGAAATAACATTTCTTCCTTCCATCAAAGTTGATTTGTCAAAAGTATTTGGCCACCTTGATAGAAAAACTAATATATTTAATTTTTACTGTTGAAAGTGAGAGAACTAAGGCAAATAGAAAGGGATGGGGTATTAATTCAGGCTGCACATTTAGAGACAATTACCTTTTTGCATTCGGTTTTTGTATGTGCTTCCTTAGCCCGGAAGAAATACTCTTAGTGTTGGGGATGAGTGAGCATGCTTTTCAGTACTGCATGCATGCATCACACAGGGAAAAGAAGTCCTGACAAGGGGTGTGATGTCATATGGCTATCCTCCATCCCCAGATAGGAATTTGTTTATAATTCGCAAGAGCATCCTAGCCCAGCCCTGTTCTTCCCTGATTCATCAGAAACTTCCTCTTTGGACCAAACCATCATTACATGGCAATCACCGGCTACCTTTAAGAACACCTCTAATGACAGAGTAGGTTAATAATGACCAGAGAAAAGCATGGATGCGGGGAGGGGTGTAGTGAGAAGTTAGCTAGTGGTTTAAAAAATATATAGGAGAATTAAGCCCTGGTTTCCATTGTATCTGTTGTATAGTAGTATCACTGGAGCTAATGGGCTACTGCGTGTTTCAAAAGAGCTACGAGAGGGGGGATAGAGGCTATTCAGTGTACTAACATTATGCAATTTGAAGTGATGGATATGGTGATCACCCCAATTTGATCATTACACACTGTAAGCAAATGTTTAAATAGAACACAGAACTCCACAACTATGCATACTTACTGCGTATGATTTTTTAAAATCTCTGTTGTATGCCAGCCCAATACCATGGGTTTTCCAATTACAGCAGGAGAGGGAATGAAGCAGTCTACTGTGTGTCTAAATTCTTCACTCTGCAGATTCGTTAATCTCTTTGCAGGAAGCTCCATAGCAGCCTTTGTCAAAACTGACCTTAAATTATATTTCTGCCTATCTGCTTATTTTTTTAAAGTCCCTGTAGAGAGGAAGAATTCATGATTGATGAAACCTCTTTTCCCTTAGAAAGTCCCATCTCTCAGTCCTCGGCATGGGCTATGTCCTAATTCACTGTCAATGATTCTCTAGGTTAAAAATGACCAACTGGGTTATGGGAGACACACGAAATCTCACTCAGGCCCGAGCCGCATGGCCTCCCTCAGAACCAAGACCAACAGGGAGGAGGTGGGAATGACTGGATCCCACTGTCATAAAGTTTCATAATAGAATCCAAACCTCAATTCCACCACTGATATTCCCTTGTCCCAGAAAGCTGAGAACCACAGACCCAATGACTATCATGTCCCATGGAGTTGCACATCACTTGGTGGCCAGAACCAGTCATTCTCTGGTTTTGTTCTAGGTGGGCAAAGGGACACATATCCAGGTAAAATGTTACCAACACATTGCTTTCTCTGTAAGAGGAACTATCACCCTGGTCTGACTCCATGCCCATCACGGGTGGATGGTGAATTGCTGGCGGCTTTTTTTTTTCAAGCAACAAATGGATTTCACCATTCTGTAGTAACTTGGAGAAATCTATGAGACAAGGTCCATGTTCTGACTGGGAAAAGCTTGGGGACCTAAGCCCTGATGGATCTAAGTGAAATTAGTTCCCAGTGGGACGTAAGCCTGTTGTCAGACTCTAAGACGACCAAGGTAAAGTCATGAGGAACAGGCAAGTAAGGTCAAGTTGTAACCAGTAAGTCTGTGACCTTTGGCAGCCCGGGTCCCTCACACCTAAAGAAACAAGACAGGAAGCTGCTCTTGGTTTCTAGTAGAGGAAGAAATTGTCTGGGGCTCCCAACATTTGCATAAGTGACAATGACTGTGCTCTCAAAGGGCCACTCCTTGGCATGAGAGGTAAGGTGCTCTGTGTTTCATAACTGTAATTACTGGGGTTCTATCCAGGAGCCAGCATTTGGACCTATATAAGGCACTGCGCTCGACTCCCTCTGTGTCTCTGCAGTTCGCCAGGCTTCAGTCATGAGGATCCATTACCTCCTCTTCACGTTTCTCCTGGTACTGTTGTCACCTCTGGCAGGTGAGGCAGGGGAATGGGGTGGTTCCAAAGGGAAGTGAGAGACAGAGTCTGTTTTTCTGTCTATCTTTCTCTGTATGTCTCTCTCTGTGTGTGTGTGTCTGTCTCTGTGCCTGTGTGTGTCTGTCTATCTGTCTCTCTCTCTCTGTCTCTCTCTCTGTGTGTGTGTCTGTCTCTGTGCCTGTGTGTGTCTGTCTATCTGTCTCTCTCTCTCTGTCTCTCTCTCTGTGTGTGTGTCTGTCTCTGTGCCTGTGTGTGTCTGTCTATCTGTCTCTCTCTCTCTGTCTCTGTGTGTGTGTGTGTGTCTGTCTCTGTATGTCTCTTTCTCTATGTTCTGTCTGTCTCTGTTCCTGTGCCTGTCTGTGTCTGCCTGCCTGTCTCTCTCTGTCCTTCCCTCCCTTTCCTTCCTCTCTCTCCTTTCCCCTCTCTTCCCATGTCCTGTCTTCTCTTGTTTCTACCTCATCTGTCTTAGATCTTTATTCCTCTTCTTTCCCAACTCTGTCTTAATTGTATTTTGTAGAAAGGTTAATTAAAAAAATTATGCATACATGTGTATTGGTGTGTGCCAAGGAGTATGTGCCCTTGCAGTCATAAAGGGGAATTATAGCTCTCAGAGATGGAGTTATAGGCAGTTGTGTGCTGCCTGATAAGGTTATTAGGAACTGATCTCAGGTCCTCTGCAGGAGCACTATGCACTACTCTTAACTGCTGAGTCATTTTTTCAGCTCCAAGACTGTATGTATTTCACCCTTGACATTAGGCAAACAGAATAAAAGGTATAGAAAACTCAAAAGAAGGGCTTAAAAACATAAGAGAGAGCCAGGTGGTGGTGGTGTACACCTTTAATCCCAGCACTTGGGAGGCAAAGGCACGTAGATCTCTGGAGTTCAAGGTCAGCCTGGTCTACAAGAGCTATTTCCAGGACAGGCTCCAAAGCTACCGAGAAACCCTGTGTCTTGAAAGACCAAAAAGCAAAACAAACAAACAAAACGAAACAAAACCCACATAAGAGAGAAAATGAAATGAGAGAAGCAAAGGCCTGAAACTACATGAGACATAAATTGCAGAGAGAAAACCAAATTTCATTCATGGGTTCTGGTTGCAGAGAAGCATCTGGGTACCAAGAGATATCAAACACTCTTTCTATGTCTAGCCTTAGATGAGTGTGAAGAAGATGAGGAGGAAGGGAGGAAGGAAAGAAGGAAGGATGAGATTAAAACCTAATTTTAGACTTTAGAAATTATCAAAAAATTTTATTTTTACTATTGATTTTTATTTTTCATTGTAAGGTATTTGGGCATCAAGTTATCATTAAACAAGTCCTATACATTGAGCTTCAGGTCAGATCGTTTGGTAAAAATAGGCACCTGGAAGTTTAAACACCTTGGTAGGAAGTTGGCTCCCTGAGTAAAGTGCTTGCTGGGCAAGCATGAGGACCTGAGTTCAGATCCCCAGCACCCATGCAGAGCAAGCTGGTGCACATCTGTAACCTCAGCACTGGAAAGGATCCCAGGGCTGCACTGGCCAGCCAGAAAATCCTACTCAGTGAGTTCTGAGCACCGTGAGAGACCCTGTCTCAAAAGCTGAGGTGGGAACAATTGCTGAACATATGTGATACCAACCTGTGGTCTCTGTATGTGTGTGCACACATGTATATGCGCACACACACACACACACACACACACACTCATACCCCACTGGCTGTGTCTGAGACTAGAACAAGGGGGCTTGTTTGCAGAAGCAGAGGCAGGGCTGCTGTGAAGTAGCTGGGGACTCACGCAGAATCTTTGCTGAGCTCCTGCCTGGTGGCCCTGGAGCTCTAGTCATTCAGGTATGGAGCCGACTCTTCCACATTGCGTCCTAGGAAAGCCAGCAGGCGCTTACAGCAGCATCAGCACTCTCTAACAAGAGCTGGATTCAGTCCTAATGAAACAGACATCCTAGCCTTGGCAAAATCAATCAATCAATCAATCAATAAGCAAGCCTGCTGGAATTTGTTCATGATAAAGCACATGGATGTGTATTTTTGACATGATACTTTCAGCTCTAATATGTGGTTTCTCTTCCTTATCTTTCAGTCTTTACTCAAAGAATCAAGAATCCTGTAACTTGCATCACCAATGGAGGCATATGCTGGGGCCCATGTGGTTCAGGGTTTAAACAGATTGGCAGTTGTGGCCTTCCTAAAGTCAGGTGCTGCAAGAAAACATAAATAAGAAGACCAAGAACCAGCGAGGAAAACAAAAAGCCAGAATCCGCTCCTCCATGAAGATGTACAAAACTTCAACCAAATTACTTTGTTTAAATACAAAACCTTGCCTCCTTGTGGCTGTGTGGCCTTGTCATTTGATTTGTTTCCTCATGGGTTGAACTCTAACACCCTTGAGGAAGTCCGTCAGGGACTCTGAAGTGGGTCTTTCTTCTGCTTCTCGGGTTTATGGACAGCCATCCCTGTTGGGGATATGCTGGCTGATTTCCTGCAACCAGTGCTCTTCCTGCCCCTCGCTCTGCATCCTCGGTGTCCTCTAACGTCTTTGCTTCATGCATCCGGTCCCAACACAAGACAGAGGAGCCAGCCCCAGCTTCTCTCCGGCTTGTGCCTCTTAGTTCATTGTGTCTGGAACTGATAAAGGAAGACGTCTTATTAGCTATTATAAAGCAGAGTGGTCAACCTTGAAACTACATAAACACACCAACAAAAAGAGATTCAGAGAGTTGTATTTATATATATATTTGTGTATACCAATGCGTATGCACATATGGATATAATATATTATGATACCAATAATCAAAGTAAAAGAGGCAATCAACCTGAAAGTGGGGTTTGAGGGAAGGTAGCTGAGGCAGGTTGTAGGGAAGAAAATTAAGGGGAAAGTCATGTAATTCTATTTCAATTAAAACCTATTCAAATAAATAGTTAAATAAAATAATTTCTTGGGTTCCACATTTTGCCTTTGGATACATTATTTTCTTGATCCCAGTCCCCAGCCCATTAATGAG
>LOJH01004621.1:11270-28945 GCA_001685095.1 Ellobius talpinus | reverse complement strand
AGCCACCATGTGGTTGCTGGGAATTGAACTCAGGACTGAGCCATCTCTCCAGCCGCAAAGTGTGCTTATTCTAAAAGCTTAATTCTTAGCTACATAAAAATTCAGATTTAATGAAGTGGTCTCATTTTTACTGGGTGCATATGTATGGAGAAACTATGTCCCCAGTCTTAGCATCTTACAAGAACACAGGGATTCTTCCTCGGTGATGTGCAAATCCACTCAGGTCACTGGGGTGCTCTGCTCAGTCCAGGCTCATGCAACAGCCACCATCACGGGTGTTGCTGCCCAGTGCAAAAGGGAAGGGCATCCGAGGAGTTTCTCACTAGCAGTTAAGAACCCAGTAGGCATTGTTTCTGTTCAAAGCACACTGACTAGGCTCATAGCTATATATATGGAAAAAGATAAGACCATCATATTTTTATGTCAAGACAATAGAGAACCAGAACAATTTTTGAACAGCTTAATGGAAGAAAAGGGGGGAAGGGGATATGGACAGAAGATTGACAATTTATAGATGATAACTGCATGATGGGTATATTCATTAATGATAGATATGGTTGTGGAGGTGGCTACAGATAGAAGCAGATGTCTGTCTCTGCATGTTTGTTTTTGTTTTCTTTCTACAGTGGCAGTGTAGCTATATTTAGATCTGAAGTCTCTCATTCCTGGTTGCTGTGCTCCCCATCACAACACAGCACATCGAAAAGCCACAGACCTTGATAGAAACAATATCCAGCATTTACTCATGACTGTCCTTCATTCTTGGGCTTTCTTGATTTTCGGCCAAGATTCCGGTTCTCTCTATTCTCACCCTACTCTCTCCACGGCTTCATATCTTCCTAGCCTAACTCACTGGGGCATAGGACAGTTGACACTCGTTATGTGCCTGTGTATGAGACCACACACAGCACGCCACACACGGGAGGCACAGCGCTCGGCTGTCAGCAGCACGCCACTTCTGTCACTTGCTCGCTGTGTGTCGCCTGCTATTTGCTGCTCACTAGGAAAGTTTTGACTGTCTAGGAGGAAGACACTTTAGGAAGGCTTTATAGAGGACACGTGCAGGGAAGTGAATCACACTCACATTCTCGGAACACAGTCAGGTGAGACGTTTGCTCTGATCCAAGCATCTTCACATGAAAACGAAACGAAGATACAGGCACCACAGACTTTCAGATGGACCATGAAAAAAACAAACAAACAAACAAACAAACAAAAAATAACAACAACAAACAGGCTCCGGTGGCTGCATGGCCTCAGTTACCACAAGTCACCTCTGTCTTTCTCATAAAGACAGCCGCAGAGAGTGAGCGAGTAAGCCTGGCTGGCTTCCTGCTGTCTCATTCAATAACACTGAAATCATACGTTATCAAATGAGCTTCCTCGTCTAACATTCTTTGTAGCAGTCTGCGAATGAGAAAACGGATACCAGCTCAAGTCACACCTGATCCATTAGAAAGTTAGTGTGGGTCTTGTGGAGTGTTCCGCCCACCCCTGCTAGGTCCACCAGATTATTGTGTCTTTGTTTGGATGAAGCTATATTTGTTTCTTCACCGCTTCTTTCCCTTTCTCTTACAGGGAACAAAAGAAATTTGAGATTTCAACAATGTGAGCGAATGGGTGGCCTTTGCAAGAATCAGAAAACGCACGGATGCTCCATCCTGCCTGCTGAATGCAAAAGTCGGTACAAACACTGCTGCAGGGTTTAATGGCAGCTCACTGACGTGCTGAGAGTCGGCACCTGCTCTGATTTCCGTGTAATAAAGACATCATAAAGCATATGTACATCTTCCCAAGATGTAAATTTTACGGGAAACGCCAGTGAGCTTGAAAAGGGAGAATGTGGTGGTTGGGGGGTCGGGGTCCAGTGTTTCCAGGTCTTATTCTTATTCAAGAATTTAATGGCTCTCACAGGTTTGTAAAAGCAGCAAGGAAACTGGACTGAAAGCTTGGGGCTAAAAGTGAGGGAGCTTGGTATTGAAATTCCCACTTCCTGCTGCCTTTCTCATCTCAGTAAGGAGTTCAGTTTGGGGAAAGCCTGAATCAGAAAATCTGTGGAATGGAAATACAAGGCTGAGCAAACTTGTCAATGAGACTCAACTGTTGAATGTAGTGATTTGCATGGGGGGATAGCCCCTGTTGACACGTGTGTTTGAATGTTTGGTCCCCAGTTACTGGAGCTGCTTGGAAAGGATTAGGGACGTGGCCTTGTTAGGAGTGTCACTGGAAGAAGGGCTTTTTGATGACAAAAGCCCACATGAGGCCCAGTCTTATCCTGCCCCACCCCACCTATAACTTGTGAATCTCGTGCTCCAGAGCAATGCCTGCTTTCCTGCTCCCCACCATGACGATCACGGACCAGCCCTCTGAAGCCATAAACAAGACCCCTGGTTCAATGCTTTCTTCTATAAGTTGCCTTGCTTGTGGTGTTTCTTAGCWGCAATAAACCAGTGCCTCAGACAATGAGTTACATGAATATCTGTACAGTTGAGATGCAGTCAGCAGTGACTGTCTCCATGCACCTTTAGGAAGCTGGCAGAGTGGCTTCTGAGAAACTAATCTACCTTTCCCTGGAGAAATGTCTGGTTAAACAGGAAGTCACTGATACATTAAAGCAGACAGAGGTTTCAGATTATGTAAAATGTCCCCTATTATTAGAGGAGAAAATCTAAAGATATAATCAGTAATTATTGACCTGATTTGTTTTTTCACTGTGTGTGTGTCTGGGTTGCCTATGTGTATATGTGTGTTCATGTTTGTGTGTGTATGTGTGTGTGTGTGTGTGTGTGTGTAAGTCAGAGGCTGCATGAGGTATCTTCCTCTAGCACACTCCATTTCAGCTAAACTGGCCGGCTAGTGAGCCCTGGAGATCCTACGCCTCTATCTTTGCCTAGTGATGAGGTAACAAGAACTGGTCCCTACATTCAGCTTTTACGTGGGTCCAGTGATTCAAACTCAGGGCTCACAACTGTACAACAGGGACACCTATTCCACTGAGCCATCTCCCCCTTAGTGTAAATCATTTTCTATAATTCAGGGAGCTACATTCTGCCTGGTGATCTAAGGAGATTCAGAATCTCTCCCTTTCCCAGAGCATCAAGGATTCATCAATGATTACCAGTAGGGCTTGTGAACAGTCCTGAAGTGCCTGCTTTCCATAATATGGGGACAGTAAGAAAAAAATTCCACCCTCTAAAAGTCCACTGATGCCGCAGAGAAGACGGGGTCTCAGAGGCCAAATGCTATGCTCGATCTAAATTCAGGTTGGGCCTGGCTAGAGTAGGAGATGTAAGAATTGAAGACACTACCAAGATATGTTTAACCTCATGGCTCTACAGCAATTTTGTGATGCTGAAAAAATTAACATAGGAGAGCAGTTTACCAGGATGGCTACAAGCAAAGCCCCTACAGGTTGCACCTCAAACCCCTCGCTGACTTTCATTGCCCTCTTTCTTTGGTGCCTTTACCCCCTGGACCGTGTGCTCTCTCTACTGCTCTCTAATGCCTTTTTTGATGCCTAACCTGTGTTCATGTCTTCAGTGTTGATGTTCAAGAGGATAACAACCCCTCCCCCAATACTCTGCCACCCTTGTGTTCGCCAAGATTGATAATGTTCATCTGCCACACAAGATGAGTCCCAGAGTCTCTTAAATAACCATGTCCTGCCTAAATTATGCTTTAATACTCCAGGAACTAGAATTTCCCGGAAGAGTCCATTATTCATCAAGTCTCCCCCCACCAAGATTCCACATCTCTAAGGACCAACCCCCTGCTATGTTGTCACCTCTGGTCTTTTTGTTTTCTTTTATTTTTCTGATTCAGGGTCTTGTGTGGCACAAGTTAACTTCAAACTATGCCTCTGAGGATGACCTTAACCCTCCTGATTGGCTGTTTCCACCTCCAACTACTAGGATTACTGCCATGGTCCACCATGTTTGGCTCTTTACTAAGCCCAGCTACATCAATTGGCACTATCTTAATGCATACCTTAAGCCCCCAAATATTCCCATTGAAGTTGTGTGATTAACTGGCTTCTTTGTTTCTACTCTCTGTCTTCCAATCTTTCTCCCCATCACTAATTATTCTTCATTGTTACTTTATAGTAAAAAGATAAATGCATTTAGCTTAGCATCTGAAGTTCTACAAATGTCAACAATTCCTTTGCAAGCTTCGTCTCTCATGTTTTAGCTCCCGAATTCCCTCAAATTATGATGGGAGTCACAATTCAGGCATGAAAGTTATACCTATTCTTCCTTCACATCAGAAAACGTTTATATTACTTCAACTCTGCCTAGAGAGTCCTTAATATTGAAGATTCTGCTTAGTCATGACTTACCTATGATCTACCTATGGATACGATTTTTATGCCTGGATGTTTCTTATTAAAGTTGACATTGGATTATGACTCCAGCTCACTAGCACTGTTCTGATACACAGAAAGTAATCAATGGTTACTTAAAGATTAGATAATAAATGAAGAGAATGACACAATGCGGTCTTAGTGTCTGATATAATTCAGGAAGGACAGGAAATGGATTCCTCAGGTCATGGTTCTCACACAGCAGAAGCTCCTGCCAGGGCACAACCCTGGCATTCGAGTACAATTTGTTTTCCTCCTCAGGCACACACTTATGAGAGAATCACAGTAATGGTGCTCAGAATCTGTAGAAGGAAAATAAGCTGTTTTAGGTTGAAATTCTCAAGCTCCCTGGGCAGGAATTGACACCACCCAGTAGGATCAGGAACCCATGGACTCACTATGGATGAAGGTGCCTTCCTTCTGTGCTGATTTTTTCCACTCAGGTTCTCCTTCCTGTTTACAGCCTCCAGGAGCTGGTTATAAATGAAAATATTTGAGTTGTAATTGGAAGGATAAGAATCTTCTAATATTCCTATAGGACCAGCATATCATGGAACTCATATACTCAGTGGCAACACTGGAACTCTTTCATAGAACCACTCAAAAATGCTGTTTTGAAGCAATAAAGACTTTATGATTTCATCTTCTCAGGAAAAGATGCTGTTGAGAATATAATAGCATAGCTTGGTTCCTGAAAAGAATTGTGTGAAGATGTATGATATACTTGAAACTTTTTGAGGCACAACAATTCAAAATCTGTACACAAGTCCCGGGCTTATAAATCCATGCTTGGCAATATGCATCATCAGAAGAAGAGATTGTAGATCTAAGCTAATTTTTGCGTAAACGGCTCAGAATGACAGACACAATCTGAGGTGGAGGTTTTCTGAGCAGAAAAATAACTTGCACCTTACTCAAAGCTGGATCTGGCTTCTTGCTTGCCTCTTGCTTGGAGGAAAAGGAAAGCTCATACTGAGTGAGCAGCTAGGTGCTCCCTGGCTTGTCTATTATCAGCCATCAGCAGAAGCCACCAACTCCAGAACTTAGACAGCAGATGTCCCAGAGGTGATTCTCACCAGCCTCAGAGTAGCTTTCTAGGCTATGTGAAACCAACATCAGAGCTGAATGCAATGCCTACCCATCCCATGTCACCCTAACCTCAGCCCAATTTCCATGAACCAGTTTGACACCATTCTGTGCACACACTGAAAGGGAAGTGACTGGAGCTAGGCTCATAGCAGAGACCCCTCCCACGTGTGTCTGTCATAGGATCCTGGGTCATCACCACTCCAGTGTAACTCAGGAACTTTGCAGCATCACCTGGCTCTTCCTGGGCACAACTTGCACCTACCCAAATGCTGTAAGCGGGTGTCTCATAACAGAAACTGCTGAGAGCTCTCCCTGTTCTTCCACAGGAGTGCCCCTCATAGTTTATCATCTACTTGACTGAAAATCGGCTCAGCAAGGAAATTGAGTCAGCACCACTGTTTAGAACGACACAACAACATGATTATCCACCCCCAGTGGGTCATTGTTGATAAACTACTGCCATATAAAGTTACAGATCATGGATGAAAGAAGGTACGACTCCAGCCTGTTTCTAACTTCTGAGCTCACTGTCTTCCAAATTAGTACCCTGTAAATCACCTTTAACAGGAAGTGTATATTTTATGTGTTTATGTAAAGGGTTAATAATGGGATAAAGGGGTAAGGGATCAGGAATACTAAGGAGGTTGATGACACCTAACTTGCTGTAGGAGTCAAGATCCAAATTCTCAATGACCTCCAAAACCAAGGAATCAAAGTTCTCCGAAGGTCTTTAGGCTCCACTATGACCCACAAGCCCTCATCACGACGTACAAGCTAGACACTAGGTTGAAAGTGAAACATGCCTCCCCTTCATCTCTCACGTGGCATGCTTTCTCAAGATAGAGAAAACAATTGCCTAATTTTCCTCCAAAAAGCCAAGGTTCCAATTGTATGAATGTCTTTTCCTAAAAAAGTCTGAGATTTGTCTTCCTGACTTTGCAGCCAGACTTTAACATGCTGTCTCCAGATCATAGCTAATGGTGAAGTCTGCTGCTGTTCAAGGCTACCTCCATCAGTAGAGGGCCAATGAGAGAGTCAATAGAATGATTGGGAAAAGCCTCTTCCCTCTTCTTCCTAGGTGTCAGCATTTCGTCACAGTTCAAGATTAGTGTGAAAACATGATTTGAAAGACTTTCCCTTTAACATCTTTCTGCCCTACCCTGGTTACTGTTCCCTGGAAGCATCCTTAGGGAAGTGGAACTCATATAGGAAGATGCCCGATGAGGCTTACCTGCTGTGACTTGAGAGATAAAAAGAACAACTGAGGTGAGAAGGTAAAGTAATTTCATGGCACCAACTTCAGTGGAAAATGCCCTGGAAGAGATAAACAATGATAATGTTGAACAAAATACAATGTCCTCTTTTACATGTTTAATCAGAACAACTGAACAGGGAAGGAATGCCCAATTGTGTCAATACTGCCAGTTAAAATATACAACAATGAGTAGCCATGAATCAAACAATGCTTAACAGCATTTGCTGCATAGCTGACAGTATTTCTTTTGTTAACACCTAATGGACCAACAATTAGGAAAGAAAAGAAACAAAGATAGTAAAAGTGAATATGACAAATTTTATGATTTTGTTCTATGAAAAACCTCTATTAACTTGTGGCACTGTTTTTAGTTACTCTCATGTAACTATATGACCTCCTCCCTGAACTCAAAATCTATTTCACAGTAATCAGAGGATTGCCCAAATGCCTAAAAGGAATACAAACTTTTGCTTACCTCTTAAGATCGTCCTTAAGGGGTCTCTTCTCTCTTAGAATACAGTTGTTCATGTTTCTAGAAATATATGACATCTCCACCCCACCTGGCCACTGTTGGCTCCCATTCCATTTGCTCTCACTGAGGGCTGGCCCTACCCATCTGGACCAATGACAGCTGTCAAATACCTCTGGAATGACCCTGCTGATTCCCGTCTCTTCAGATGATGGTGGAGTCCCATGATGGACAGAATCTTATGTTCTTGGCTCTCGCACTGCTAAGCCTAACACAGTCCTTGGGTACATGAAAGCCGAGGGGCTTTCCTCAATGAGTCATTATAAGAAGTATCTTGGGAAGTGGCTGAATCAGAATTTTTATGACTTTTCCTCTTTTCTCTTGATTGATTATCCATTTTATTCATTTATATATTAGGAACCTATTATGATTTTCTTATAGTTTAAAGGAAATTACTCTTACCATACTTAGTCATTGATGCTAACTCCAAGGAATTAAGAGAAAAATAAATTTAAAATTACAAGACAAAACAATGAACAAAATCCCAATATCTAGTCTATATAATTACTCTAAAAGTAAATGGATTAGATGCCTCAATCCAGACACGGGACAACTGAATGTATAAAAATATACCATCCCCAGAGCCTCACTGTGTATTTAGACATTTGTTGGCTGATAGTTAAGAACGAAAAAGTAGTTCACGAAAATGGTAATAAAAATATAAAAGCAAAATGGCTACACTTATATCAGACCAGCTAAATTCTAAATAAAAAACAATCATGAAATGCAGAGGCCATTATGACCAAATGATTGGTGAATGGAAGATATGGTAATTGTTTTAAACGTCTATGCAAACAACGTCAGAATATCTAGACATATACAGCAAAGAATGACAGAGTTTATGGAAGAGGTGGACAGCCATGTGCTAACGGTAGCAGAGTCCAATACCCTGCTTTCAGCAATGGACAGACCGATAAGAAGACACCAGTCTTAGAGAACACTGTAGAAGAAATAAACCCAAAACACACACAGAGAGAAGTTATAGCCACTGCCAGCATAACACACACTTCTCAAGAACAGGCAGATTATTTTCCAGCACCGACAACATATTGGTTGACAAGTTTTAGGATTAAAAAGACTGAAATAATAATCTTTGTCCTTTCTGACCACAATAAATGAAAACTAGAAACCAATAGCAGAAGGAAAATTACAGATATATGAAAATTAACACTCTTGGACAACTAATAGATCAAAGATATTAGAAAACATATTTGAATACTCAAAAGTGAGAAACCTTTTTCTTTTTGGAATAAAAAAGATAAATTCCAAGTGGAAAATATATAACTTATACCCATGTTATCCATGAGAATTGTCACTATTATTGTTATATCAGTTACTGTATTAAACAGTCCTACATTATATTTTTGAGTATCTTATTTTTAAAAAAATTATTTTACTTCTTTATGTGTATATACATGTGTCCATGTCTTTGAGTGTAGGGGCCTACAGAACCCAGAAGATGGCAGTGAATCCCCTAGAGGAGGAGTTACAGGCAGTTCTGAGCCACCTGACATGGGTGCTTGTGAACCCAACTCGGGTCCTCACAGCTGAATCATCTCTCAAGCCCCCACCCAACTCTCTTGTTATTTCTGAAGGTTTTTTGTTCTTCATTTGTTCATGATTTCTTACTGAAGTGTGAATGTGTGCGTGTGCGTGTGTGTGCGTGCGTGTGTGCATGTGTGTGTGTGTGTGTGTGTGTGTGTGTGTGTGTAGTTAGGCCAAATCCCTTAACATAATTCTTTAGCAGACACCCTCTGCGCTTATGCATTCTTTGCAAGTTCAGGCTTGTACATGCCCTGCTACCAGCTGCGACTTTCCTCACCATGTCCTTTTAAGAAGTGGGAGTTCCTCTGTGCTGGGCTCTGCTGGTGATGAGTGGCTTTTTTGGTTGCTCCTCTTTTTTTTTATTGATCTGTGGCTTAAAATCAATAAGTCAAGGTTAAAATTTCTTCCTATTGTTCTCTTTAGGTGTGTGGTGCTTTTCACATCTGTAGATCACTGCCTTTAAATGGCACCCCAAATGTCAATCACTGTATTTTTCAAATGTTTCTTTTTTCCCATCCCTGACTGCTACATATTTGCTTGAGACTGTCCCGCACCATCTTCTTAGTCTTTGCTTCTACTTGATGACATCACCCTTCATATTTTTATTCTTATTTTCAATCTTGTTTCTCTGTGCTGCAATCTGAGTGGCTTCTCCAGCGCCATCAAACATTCCTTAGCTGTGTGGAGCTTACCTTTAGCTGATAAGCAGAACTCCTGATCCATAATTGTGATTGTGAGTAACATCTGCTCAAATGTTTTTGGACAGTTTCATCATGACTTGTGGAGTTTTCATTTTGAAGGCTTGTGTTATACAAATGTAAGCAGTTGTTGTTACAAAATCAACCACTACCTTCTGGGGTGCCCTTCTACAGTGTTGTTGCCTCGTGAGGGTTCAAATTAAGATTAGTTGTTCCTATCAGCTCCCGGTTTTGTGATTTCTTTCTCTGGCAATTTTGGGATGGTAAATCATATTTAATTTAATTTGATTTAATCTGCTAAAATCTGTGTCCTGAAATTGAGAATGTTTTTTTTAAGGGTTATTAACAGTAGGTGACCACTTTGGGTTTTTCCAGACTCACACAGTTTACCCTTACTGATCTTGTTTGGAGCCTTTCCCACATCTCGACAGGCTTGGGACAATAAGGACAGTCTCTTCAGTTTTCCGTAATGCTAATCATAGATTCTGACTCCCCGTAATATCCCGTATCTGTGGTGTGCACCCTTGACCCCCTTCCCCTGCCTTTGGGACTTTCCCATAGGTTCTTTGACAGTGTGCTTTGGTGGTGACAGAGTGATTTTTATAGTCAGAGGACTTCTTTGGGTATCCTATTTTAACAGCCCATCAGAGCTGAAAGCCTTCGTATAAAAGCAAGCCATGTACACATCAGCCACAAGTTAAAAAATGGAGGATTTCATTCAGTTTATAGATGGATGGCAAAGTCTTAAGAAATATATGGGAGTAAAATTTTATAAGGGGAAAACTACAGTTTTCTATAGAAAATAATCTTTATTTATGCTTAGCACTGAATTTATTCAGCATGATCACAGTAGGACTGATTATTTTTTTACAAAATCTTTATATTTGAACTGCTGATTCCTGTAAGCATAACAATAATAGCATCTAGGTGCATTTTTAAATACTATTTTAGTCAAAGTTTTTATACTACCCATATGTATAATATATATACACATATATAATGTGTGCATCACATATATTATATATACATATGTAATACACATGCCACATATGCTATAAATATATATATTACACATGCCACATGTATTATATACATATATAATATGCACATTACACATATCATATACACACATATATTGTATATATTATACACACACATGCACACACACACACACACTTGGTACTACAAAATATCACACTGGAACCTTAGCAAGAATTCTGTGCCAAGAAACCAAGCCCAGGACTTCCCTGATCACGCCTTGCCATTTTGAGACCACCTTCCTATTGGATTTTTGCAAATATCTTTATGGCCATGGCAAGAATTGTTAACAGGACTTTCTAAATTCTAGAATAATAATAAAAGTCCTCACAATAAAAAAGTGTCTGAAATAAAAAAAAAGAACAAAAAAACCACAAAAAAACAAAAAAACCCATATATTATCAGGGACATTCTTCCCAGGAAATAGTTCCATGATAACATAATTCAAAAAGTAATTGTGATCTTAAACAAACTGTGTCAACCTTGAAATACTGAGCTACTTCCATAGTGAAGCCCACAAAAGATAAAAGGTTAAGAAGAGCCTACCACAAAAAAAGTCCTAAAGATCTCTACCTCATATTTAGTAATACAGTTCTGTTATGTTTGACACCAGGTGAGCGTCTTATGAACTCAAGATTTTCCATTAGAGATCTGAAAATTCATATCTAGTCTGGTAATGTGGTCAATAGAACTGTGCCTATGCCAGTGTTTTTCATGAATCTCTTTATATTTGCATCCTAGCTGCACTTGATACTCCCAGGAAGGCAACAGGATAAAAATATAGGTCTGAAGGAGAGAAGATATCACAGCCATGGGGAAGGATCCTGTAGGAATTAAGGAGACACCGTCTGTGTTCAAAAAGGCTCACCCTGCAATCCAGCATATTAGATAAACATAGTTAATTTAATATGCCTTCTTAAAGAAGATCAAACAAATCTGGATATCCTAGGCAGACTACAGAAAAGGCAAAGTCCCTTCTGTATGATGTCTTAGACAAACAAGGCAGGAGAATGATTGTGGGATATGATTTTTAAGATGTGTTACATTCATTTATGCTGTAGAACATTTGTTTAATGATGCAAAGATGTATTGCATTCTTTTAGGTTGCATTTGTTTAATTCTGTGAGACTGTGTTATTTTGCCTTTCTAAAAACACCTGATTGGGCTAATAAAGAGCTGAGCTGCCAGTAACAAGGCAGAAGATAGGATAGGCAGGGCTGGAAGGCAGAGAGAATAAATAGGAGAAATCTGGGAAGAGAAGATGGAGGAGTAAGAGGCAGAGGAGGACTCCAAGAGCCAGACACCCAGCTACACAGCAAGCAAGCCACCAGTAAGAGGTAGAGACAGGTATATATGATAAAGATAAAAGCCCAGAGGCAAAAGGTAGACTAGATAATTTAAGAAAAGTTGGCAAGAAACGAGCCAAACTAAGTAAGTATTAATGTGGGGATTCCCCTCTGTATGCTGTGATTACCATTAATGAACAAAGAAAGTGCTTTGGACCTATAGCAGGGCAGAATTTAGCTAGGCAGGGACAACTAAACTGAATGCTGGGAGGAAGAAGGCGGAGTGAAAGAGAAGCCATATAGCTCCCACCAGACGGAACTTTACCGGGTAAGCCACAGCCACAGCCACAGCCATAGCCACAGTCACGTGGCAATACACAGATTAATGGGCTAGTTTAGGATATGAGGTAGCCAGATATACGCTTAAGCTATTGGCTAAACAGTATTGCAAATAATATGGTTTCTGTGTGATTATTTTGGGGCTGAGCAGCCGGGGACAAACAAGCAGGCTCTTATGACAAAGTATAATAATCCTCCATGTGGTTTATTTGGGAGCTGGGTGGTGGGGACCCTAAAGAGTCAAAGAGTAAAAAACAACCAACAATTCGGGAGACCCTTGAAAGAAAATGAAATTCTCGCACCCATCTGTTCAGCATGAGCCTTGTCTATTGAACAGATCCATCTAATGGTCACAATTTACCCCTATGAGAAACTTCTTCACACTGCAGCTTTCTCTCTCTATTTAGTTTGGATCTCACTTCTCTTCTTTCTTGTTCTGGAATTACATGCACTTTTATTTATTTTAAGAAAAAAAATTTTTTTGTTCTTAAAATGAAAACATATATGCCTAATGTGTTTTTCCTTTAAAATATACATACTATTTTACTTATTTTTCACGTATAATTGTTTCCTTTCATCTTTTTATTTCCAGTGGTTCCCATCATACCTAATACTTAGAGTTTTTAACTTTAGGGACCTTAATTTATAGTGAAAACTAGGAAGTAGATGATTTTGCAATCTTTTAATCTTTGAAAAGATTTCATAATCTTTTAAAAGCATGTTTCCTCATAACATATTTTATATGTTATACAGGACATTCTTACCAGCAGACTCTAGTTCCTTTTTTTTCGTAAGAAACCCAAAATGAACACCGAATTATCCAAAAAGTGTCCTTCACTGTGGGACTCTGGGAAAGGTATGACATTACTGTATTGTAGATTGTCTTCTTGTCAGTATGTTCACCAGGAGACTATTAATGATTGACAGAACACTTTGTTTGTTTAGAAGTTGGTGATTATTATTCTAGAACTCATGCACACACACACACAGGCACAGCACACGCACACACAGCATCAGCAAAGGACACATTTTAGGTTTTCATAGGATCCAGGTTCTTTTGTTATGTAAATACTTCAGGACAATTGTGCCAATTAGGATTGAGCTGTAGAGAGACAATGTCCTAGGGAAGTGCCAAGAAGGGAATCTACATTCAGTGAGAAAACACACTGGGCAGCAAATGCTGCAGGAATCTTTTTGATGTGTAGTAGTAAAGGGTATCAGTGTTCCCCAGAAACACCATGGGTGTGGTGGTGTGATTACTCCTTTAGGAGACAGAGTTACAGGCCAGCCTGGGCTACAGAAATAAACCTCTCTCAAAATAAATTTTAAAAGCAAAATTTAAACTAAACCATTTTCCTGCATAACATCAGAATAAGACATATTAATTCTTAATATCCACGTGAAGTTTTTGGATTTGTCAAGCTCTTTCTAGCCCAGGTTTTGAAAATTTACCAAAACTTTTCAGAATTTTATAAGAATCAGTCTAACTGGTGTTTTCCACCTCCAGACAGACTGAAAGAGGAAGTTTATAGATGCAGAACCACAAGGTGGCTCAATAAGGCAATTTCCTTCATGTTTATCTTCTGTACTCTCTGATAGTTCCCTTGTAAGAAGCCAGAGTGTACCTCGTTTGTATTTATTTATTTGCTTAAAATGTGCAAGGCAATGCATTGGAATGTAGGTACTGGAAAATATAAATATAGATGTCTTAGGATGATTTGCTACTACAAGATACCACGTGACCCACACAAGTAACCATTGTTTAAAAGAAAAGAAATTACCAGGGTCAGTGAGGATGTGGAAAAATTTAGCTCCTTATGCCTTGCTCACGAGAATGTGGATGCCACAAGACTATGGAAAGGCATGCGTGTGTGTGTATGCCATGTGTGTGTTGTGTGTGTGTGGTGTGTGTATTATGTGTGTGTGTCACTACCACATGGCCTACAATTCTACTTGGTTTATAACCAAAAGAAATGAAAGTAGAGAGTAGAATGGATAGATCTACGAACACGTACATGGCAGCTTTATTTACAAAAATTGGGATATTCTCTCTGTCTGTCTGCTTATCTGTGAATGCTATTCTTGGTTGTCAACCTGACTACATCTGGAATCAGCTAAAAACCAAGCAGCTGGGTGCTTCATTTGAAGTGGAAAGACCCACCCCAAGCCCAGATCTTTCGAAGTAGAAGGACCCACCTTAAACTTCTGGAGGCAGCCTATTTAGCGAACACGCAAGAAGGAAAGGGCAAATGAGTTGCTATTTTTTAATGAGAAGACTTTCATTTTTTTGCAAAATTAAGCAGCGCTAGTGACAAATTGAGGCGACACTTGGTCAGCAACATGAAGGTACTTAAAATGGAAATTTTAATATTACAATGAAAATTGATTTTTAAAAATCAATGGAAATATTTATTCAAATATATCCTTCTTTCTACTTTGGGGAGCACAAGTACTGTGGAGTCTGCTTCCTTCAGTAAGTAATACCTTTGGCTTCCAGTGCCCCTCCATAGCCTTGAACTTGTAACACACCTTGTATTTAAATTGTACCCTGATCCATAGTGAGAATGCAAGTTTGCAACAGCCAGTTGGAATTCAAGGAAATCCTGGGGCTGTCACAACTTGTTTGTTCAAGTGAATCACTGTGGTCAAATTCCTTTATTCCTTAGCGCCAGCCATCATTCATTACATCCTGTAGACAAGTCCCTGTTGTCCTTAGCAAACACAACACATCTGATTGCCTCCTCCGTTCTGAGGCTTCCAACACCTCAGTTTCACGGTTCTCTTTTCTCTGTTATTTATTAACATAAGATTTTGGTTATGTTTTTTAAAATAGCTGTGTAGTTCGGCATTATTTGCTTCTTTTCAATGCAATCTCAGAATAGATAAAGCACCTTCTATTTTGCCTTTTGCCTCAGGATTTTCCTAGTCCTTGACAAACTACCTCGTTTGGAACTTATCTTCATTTATGAAATTTGGACTTAAATACAGCTACTTAAACTTGCTTTTCAAGTAAATCCGAAATTTCTTATCATTGCAAGAATTCTTCAGTTGTCACAAACATAGATCATGTATGATATCTGAGCTCTCCTCTATCAGTCCAATTTACCATTGCATAAACCTGAGACCTGAGTAAAAGGACCAAATCGCCCAGCTGGTGACAATGTCCTGCCTCCCACATCTCCTTCTTTCTTACACTGTGTGCACAGGATGTCAAGGGCTGGAGGAGACAGCAAAGCTCTATGCCCATTGTGGGGAATTTAACTGAGATTCTTGTGGAAATCTCCAAATTCTTTTATTTTAAGGTGACATGATTATTTCTTCTCATTAAAATTGGAGCTGAAGGAGTGGTAGCAATGAGGTAAGCACTTGCAGGCCTAGATTCCTGCTATTCTGTGTGTGTATATCTTGTGTGTGTGTGTGTGTGTGTGGTGTATTGTGTGTGTATGTGTCACTACCAGCCTTCATAACTCTAGAATGAGAGAGAATGACTGTCGTCTCATTCTCTTTCATCCCTAGCCTATATCCCCTCTCCCAACTTGGACATAGGAATTTAAAATGTTTTAATGTGAATAGTTACTACTGAACATGCACTTTTCTTTGGTACTATTTCAATTGAGTTCTTGTAGAAGGGTTCTCTTTTCTGAGGTCTCCATCTTCCTGGTGTATGTGAGGCGGCTCTATTGTATTCCCTGTCCTGAATCAAGAGGGCAGCTCTGAGTGGGATTTGTTGAATGGGTTTTCTGCAAAACTCACTGATATCTAGAAATTCGGACAAGTTCCATTTCTTCTCCCTCTCCTGTTTCTCCAAGCTGTTTCCTGGGATCCAATCATTCCCCTCAGAGAAGAGTTGGGAAGCCAACCAACAGCAAAATGCTCAGAGGTGGTGGAGTCTCTCTGACTACAACATACAGTGCACAGGGTTTCTAGGCAACACTCAAGGCCTCTTGTGGGTACAGTGAAGTTGGTAAGGATGTCCGTTATGGTTTTCGTCTCTTTAAGAGACAAGCCACGCCCACTCCCTGCGCGTCTCTCTCGGGCCCTTTTCTGTCTCTCTTTCTCTTCTCTCTCTTCTCTCTCTCTCCTTTCCTTCCACCCTCCTTTAAGTAATAAATATCCAATTATATTCTATACGATGTGTCTGCCCATGTCCCTTCTTATTGTCGCCTGCTCAGCCGCCCGCCATGCACAGGCAGCCCGCCCGGGCTCTCACAACCGCTCGGGGGTCCCGCAGCCGTCTCTGCGACTGGCTGCTCCCAGAGCCCGCTGCCTGCCGCCACATGGCCCGCCGGGGATCTTGCAGGGACCCACAGCTGTCTCTGCCTTGGGACTGGCTGCTCTCAGAGCCCGCTGCCTGCCTACTGTCGCCGGGGATCAGCCAATATTTTTAAAAAATCATAAAAATGTCAGCTTTGCCTGGTACCACTACCATCATCTATACCCCTGCTGACTGCCTCCATGATGCAAGTGGGACCTGTCTTTCCTGGAACAGAACTGGAGCACCCTTGTTCTGAGAGGCAGGTCCTCATGGCTTTGCACCCTACCTCTGCTGTTCTCCAGGTAGAGAAAGAAACAATGCATGTGCCCTGGTCCATTGAGTCTATTAATTCTGTAAGTCTGTTTAGCGTAACTAACTAAAAGTAATAGGTGATCATGAACTCTCAGACAGATCTTTGATTTCCATCTTCTTGAAGACTTACCTTAAACTTAGCTTAATCTGAGAGTTCACAGCATGGGCTGCTGGGCCTCTGCCTGCAGAAAGAGGAAGTCATGGGTTCCACATGGGTGTCTGCCCCAAAGGCTTGGGGGCCCTGGAGGGAGCCCTTGTGTCATCTTTGTTGTGTTAAAGAATTTCTTACAGTGCTTTCTGTGTGGCTTGTTCCCACATGTTCTAGGATGGAGGAAAACAGCAACAGGATCTATTTTTAACCTGACTCCCTCAAGGTAGGATATTAATAAACTATTTTAAGCAATTGGTTCTGATACTGAAAATACATACAAGTATTACCACTAGAGACTGCCTGCGCAGCAGGTAGGTTTCACAGACTTCTGTTAATAAATAAATTTATTTAAAAACAGTAAAAGAATAAGTGAAAATGCATAGGTCAACAGTTTGATTTAGCAATTCCACAATGTGGGCTTGTGGAAACATGCCATATTATACAATAAATATATGTAACTTTATTTGCCAACTAATATGAACATATGATTTTCAGCAAATAAATGAATCAAATGAAAGGTATGAGTAACAGTGCTGGCTAACGAAGAATGAATGAAAAAGACCTGGGTCTCAGATCTGCAAAATGTGCTATCTGAGCCTTGATTTCAGAAGATCTGATAATTTCCAGAAACACCAGCTTCAGATTCAGAAGAAATAAATAGCCAAACTGTAAACTAGATGTCTTCAGGTACTGGAGAACAACCTGTCTCTTATGTGTTATTCAGTGAGGCGCTTCATGGAGACCCAGCTTCAGAACCTTCAACACTTCATATCTCTCTCTCTCTCTCTCTCTCTCTCTCTCTCTCTCTCTCTCTCTCT
>LOJH01004620.1:0-20235 GCA_001685095.1 Ellobius talpinus | reverse complement strand
ACACAGACAGAATATTGTATGCATAATAAATAAATAAATATTTAAAAAAAGAATTCTGAGTTGATTGTGCTTTCCATGATAGTTCATAAACCCTGGCTATGAGTGCCCTCACAGCTAAGGAAATACAAGAAACCTAATTTTCGAAATATATTGAATGACAAAATAAGAAGCAGCATATAAGTAAAGAATGCAGAACACAGCTTAGAATATTTTGTTAGGAATATACAACAGGACACCATATGTGATGAAAACACAGATAATCTCCAACCCAACACACTGGGTTCAGTAAATATTTTAGGAAAAGCAAACAAAAATAAATTATTTTCAGTATATACCAAGAAACTAGATTATGTAGATGCTATGCATAATTTAAACCATAATGTCAAATAACAAAAAACAAATGACTAAAAAGATTTCTAAAATCTAATATTAAAACTATATATTGTTTTAAATATATAAACTCTGTACAAAACTCATAAAATTAGCTGGACAGTGGTGGCACACACCTTTAATTCCAGTACTTGGGAGGCAGAGGCAGGTGGCTCTCTGTGAGTTTCCAGCCAGCCTGGTCTCCAGAGTAAGTTCCAGGACAGCCAAGACTACATAAAGAAACCCTGCCTCAAAACCAAAACAAACAAGCAAACAAAACACAAAAACCAAAACAAAAGGTATAAAATCATGGACGAAGAGAAAATACCAAAGCAAGATGGGTTTTTTTTCTCTTGATGAAGGAGGTAATGGATCAAGGTCAAGGGCAAAGATCCTAACTCTGACATTTCTATATTTTTAATAAAAAAAACCCGAACATATTATCATTGCCGATTCTAAGTGGTGTTTAGACATATACTGATTGTATTGCTTAGGTATTTTTTATTTTAAAAATAAAATGTTCATTTTTTTTAAGAAAAGTACCTTCAAATTTTAACAAGTTGCAGCACAGCAAACTCTGTCCCAATGAGCAGGTGTATATGGACAGTAATCTCAGATATGGTTAGATTACCATGCCTGCATTTTAAGTTACTTCATTCCCTCAACAAATGTTTTTTAAAGTCACCATGGACATATATAAGGCACAATTCCTGTCCTTAGAAATGTACATACTGGGAAGGAAAAATACATGAAAAAATGATCAATACATGACATAATATGCGGTAGATAACAATAGCTGGACTGACATCAGTCAGAAGGTAAAAAATAAAGTAGAGCTTCTAGTGACCCTTCTACTGACTGTGCTGTCCTGACTAATAAATGTCTTTTTTTATTACATCCTGCAAGAAATACAATGTGAAAAACCAAGCATGCCTGGGAACTGGTAAAGAATGAAAAGAACGCTAGGTATGAGGGTCAGACAGGCTGCTTCAAGAGGATTTTTAAAGAAGGGACCTGAATTAATGGTGAGAACCGGTTACGGAAAGCTGCTTAGAATGCAGAAGCATGGGCAACCCACCCTGAACACACCTTATCTTTAGGGATCCTGAAACCTGCACAGGTACCAACTCGATTGGCTTGAGGATGAGAGACTATCCTTTTAGCAGACCCGATGTTGTTGATCCATTTATGCTGAATAAGAGCCCATGATGGAGTCTGAGGTGCAGGGTGTACCCAACTCCCACCCCGACTAGAGACGCAGGGACAAACTGTTAGGAGGGACCTGAGAGGTTAGTGACAAACAACCAAGTGAGGAGGGAACAGCATTGAACAGGTCAAAGTCCTGTGTTGTTACTTGCTACATAGAGCCTTCCAGACACTGGGAAGAGGTTGGATTTCATTTATTTACATTTATCCATCTATCTATCTATCTATCTATCTATCTATCTATTTTTGGTTTTTCAAGACAGGGTTTCTCTGTAGCTTTGTAGCCTGTCCTGGAACTAGCTCTTGTAGACCAGGCTAGCCTTGAACTCACAGTTATCTGGCTGCCTCATCCTCCCAAGTGCTGGGATTAAAGGCATGCGTCACCACTGCCCGGCTGTATTTCATTTTTTAAAAAATGTTTATTATTTATTATGTATACAATATTTTGTCTGTGTGTATGTCTGCAGGCCAGAAGANGAGCCACCATGTGGTTGCCAGGAATTGAACTCAGGACCTTTGGAAGAGCAAGCATTGCTCTTAACCACTGAGCCATCTCTCCAGCCCCCTGTAATGAGCACAATGTTACGGGATAAAATTGAATAAGGAGAGGATGAAAGGATTCAAATGTTTAAAGTTGCAGTCATCCCTGTAAATGCATGGGAACTAGTTCCAGGGTTCCTTGTGGGTACCAGAATCTACGGGTGCTCACACCCACTCCATAGGATGGTGTAGTGTTGCATGTAAGAACTCACAGTTCTCTGCGTATTTAAATCAGCTTTAGACTAGCCACCATGTAGGAGCTATGTAGGCAGTTGTTCCACACGATTGCTTGGGGGAATGATAATGTGAAACATATCTGTACATGTTTAGAACAAACAAGACCTTTGAAAAGGTTTCTTTTTTCCCAATTTGGTTGATTATATATATATATAAAACTTTCAGTTATGAAGAGCCAAATATATATAAAAATACACATCTATCTATATATATCATATATCACAGTATAATACAAAATGTATGTAATTTTATTAATAGAACAAGAGTTGAAAATAGGGAGGCTAATTGATAGATGTTATAGGGCTCAGCTTAGATAGAGAGCTTGTTGAGACTAGTTCCTGACACCAGGGATGGTGAAAAGTGGTCAGATATACAATATATCTTGAAGCTCTCCCTAGCAGGACTTGCTAGTATGTATTATTACAAAGGAATTGAAGCAAATTTCTAGACTGTTTACTCTGCACAATAGACAGATGAATATAAGCTGCCATTTACAGACATGGAACAAATGAAAGCAGAATTGATTTGGGGGAAAAGCTGCTATAATAAACCTGTTAGATTTTAAACGCCTAGTAGGTTTCCAAATAGAGAAACCTTGTAGGCAGTCTACTCTAGGACACTAGTTTTTACTGAGACTGTAAGTAAAATAAACAGAAGCGTCAGGCCAACTACTTTCCTCAACACCTCACCCACAATGATAGGATGTTGCTAACTAGTCAACAATTGCTGACTTATTATTCTGAAGTGAGACAGCGTGAGTACAGTATGTACTTGGCTCTCTGTTTTCTAACAGCTTATTTCCATTTTTATGAACACGCTATTGGGAAAGAAAGGAAGAACAGAAGCAAACACTGTTGATTGGCTACCTTACCCCTGAATGAAGACTCTCATCACATTTTATGCATTTCCAACATTGTGTGCACTCTGTTTACAGAATCCAATTTTCTGAGTTTATTTCAGATAAAAGGTTTCCTAAATAACAAAACCACAGCATTGTAACTCACAGTCCACATCACAAACATAATTTTTAAAATGGTGTTTGCTATGGTTTTCTTGAATATACTACAGATAATATTAAGAGGGAATAGAATAGTTTAAGAGGGGGACATGGGTGTCAGCATGCTGGCATTTATTGCATTCCTACTCCCCAGAGGGAAAAATTACTTAGCCTCATGCGTCAATTACTTTATCTGCTTACAAGAATAATGATAGACTTGAAGATTATAGGAACAAATGATGTCAAGTGTTTAATACAAAGCAGGGCACCAATAAGTTCTTTATCAAATAAATACCAGCTATGAGTCAAATCTGCAAAATGTAGCACAAACTCAGTTCAACAAGCATGCAATAATAATGTTCTACTGTAACTATCACAATGCATCAGCCATTTAAAAGGCACCAACCCCTACGATGACTCAACACAGCATGATTGTGATCCAGATAATACTCATATTAATGGAAACACACCCTAACACATCATATAAGACAATCTGCCAAAACTTTAGAATAATAATCCATCTGGCATAATCTATGCATACACAAACAATCTTGGATTAACATTATCGGTCAGCAGCTCCTTTTCTCTACATATTGTGTATATCTTTTTCTGTAACATGTGTAGACATCAACTGGATTCTCTTCTACTCATGGAGACTTCAAATAGTTCATAATGTAATTGACTTTAATCTACCTGATTTATATCAAGCAGTCCACAACTTTTGAATTCACTTGCAAAAAGAATGCGAAACACTACTGCAAAATTCATGCGACCTACAGACCTCAGCTTTCCATGTCTGTCAGACAATTTCCAGTTTTACACATCCCACATTCATCTCGTCTGGTAGCTATATACACACTGAAATATCTTTCTTTGAAATACAGAATTCTTTCTCCAGGATGGTCTTCTATCTTCTCAGCTGGCTTCATATCTCTCACTTGTCCAATTATTTTTCTACCTACGTATATTAAACTCCTCCCTCATACAAATCAACACTGAAGAACCACAGCAAAGCTGAAACACTAAGATTAATTTCTAGAACATGCTTGGAAGTGTATTTGATGTCTCCATTTTATCATTTCCAGGAAGGAACAAGATCAGCAGCAAAGGAACAAAGAGTTACACATGATGGTAGAAAATCATTGGCAGACATGACCTGATGATAATGTCAGCACCTGGACCTCTCCACAGACATTGACCTTCTGGAACAAAAGGGCTCTTTCTTTGCACTGGAGCAATACCCAGCTCAGCTCTTCATTTAATATTTTAGAAGTCAGCTTCAAAGTAGGTCAAAGAGTGAAAACCAATTCTGGTTTCTTTCTCAGCTCACACCTTTAATTTCCATGGAACAGACTCTATGTGAATCTATCTATTCTCAGCACGATGAGAAGACACTGACCACCTGCCAATCTCAGTAACGTGTTTTCAAATCTGATGCTTGAGAAATAACTTTCAGCACTTTTTCCAAGTGTAAGAAAAGAAGTTCCAAAAATTCAAAAGAAAAATGTTACTTGAAAAATACTATGTATTCCCATTGGTCTGGCAAATTAAAACCTAAGCAAATTTTACAAAAGCAGCTTCGCACAAAGAATATGCAATCGTTTACAACAACACAGATTCTAAAAGAAAATGAACTCTCTGCTCAAGGAAAATATCACCTTTGTGAAGTTTTTACGCATGAACAGAGGATACACGGATGTGAACGCTCAGAAGGATCTTTTTCAGTCCAGGACTGTGGAAGCCTGCCATCAGCATCCAAGGCAGAGGCTTGTTGACTCCCCATGGGAGGCCTTACCCTTTCTGAGGAGTGGATGGGTGGGGGGCGTAGAAAGGAGGTGAGGGTCTGGAGGAGAGGAGAAAGGGGAAACTGTGGTTGGTATGTAAAATAAATTAAACAATTTGAATTAAAAAGAAAAATTATAAGGCAGAAATTCAGGGTGTTTCCAGAGTGAAAGGGGTGGGGAAATACCAGAAGGGAGCTCTTGCCTTCAGACAAAAAGAATGCTCACCCTTGGAACTTACTAAAAAAAAAAACCTGAAGTTTGTGTGAAAGGCTTTATGTAGTGATATTTCATTTGCATTTTTAATAACTAAAGCTTGCCTGAAATTCAAAGAGTAAAGCAGCCACACTGATCAGCAGACCAGGCAGAGGTAATACACACCTTTAATCCCAGTAGCCACACTGAAATTTTTTGCCATAAAATCTGGGCAGTAGTGGTGCATGCCTTTAAATCCAGAACTAGAGAGGAATGTAAGATGAGAGGAGACAGCTCTCACACACAGTCTAATTTTGAGAGATTCCTGGTAGCAGGATTGCCATTTTGGACTGAGGTAGAGGTAAAAGCCAGTGGCTGGCTGTTTTGCTTTTATGACCTCAGGCTGAATCCTAATTTCTGTCTCTGGGCTTTTACTAATTGTGCTACAGCTTTATGTAATATATATATATATATATATATATACATACATATATATATATATTAAAATTGATGGCTTCTGTAGAAAAAAAGGTAGAATTACAAGCATCAAAACTAGTGTAGTTAAAAATAAAGACAGGTAAATGGACACTGAGACATCAGGCTTCACAATAAGAAAATAATGCAATAAATGCATGCTTAGTAAAATGAAGTGGAACTTGCATTCCAAAATACATCCTTTATCGCAATGTGAAAATTTGAACTTCTAGCCCTAGCTGAAAGAGTGGAAGGAATGGGATAACTCGATCCTCATTTTCATGGCTAATTGTATCTCCTCTTTTATCTGCTAAAGCTTTGCAACAAGAGAATTTAAGAACACTTTCAAATATTTATAAGGCCATGTATATGCTAATGATATTGAATATGGTCCTTAAATAACTTTCTGGTCGACAATTTAGCAACATTTGTTAAGTGTCTTCAGATATAAGAACCAAACCACCTAAACACCCGTATATGAAAGAATAAGTGAAAAACTCCACAGAGTAAACATACTGCACAATGGTATATGCAAAAATATAATATTGAGTTAAAATAAGAAATTATGTGCTGGACAGTGGTGGCACCCACTTCTAATCCCAGCACTCGGGAGGCAGAGGCAGGTAAATCACTATCAGGCCAGCCTGGTCTACAAAGCAAGTTCCAGGACAGCTAGGGCTGTTACTCAGAGAAACCCTGCCTCTAAAAACCAAAACAAAAACAAAAACAAAAAAAGAAAAGAAACTGTGCAATGGTATATACAATATTTTTATAAATGTTTAAACCCTTAAGCAAGTTCCAAAGATGAATACGTATCACACATAATCTGTGGTTCAGATTCAGGTTAAGAGCATAGCACACAGAAAAGGTAAACCCTATATTGTAAAACTTCTGCTTTGGCTATGATATGGATAGTGTATATTTACCGAATTCTAATATAAAATGTAGTTATCATTGTGGGTCACTTTAAATCCACAGACACACAGTATACGGCACATAACTTATTTGTCTTCTGCACTTTGTTTCGAAAGAGGTCTCCTGACTTCATTCTGGACCACATATACAAGGTCATCACATCTACTTCCATGGGGTCTTGAAGTCCAGCAAAAGACAACAAAGCTCAGAGACAATGATTTGCTGATCCCCAGGACACTTTCCTTCTCATGACTGATATACAGACTGGTTCTCCCGTGAGTGACCATTCAATTCTTGAGGACATAAGAAGATGACCCTTCTATTGTATTTCAACTCAATCACACAGAGACACTTCCTTTTAACCCTGAAGTCTTGGTATCTGGGAGACAGGTCTTTTAAGTTAAATTATACTGTTCTGATGAATAAAGAAACAATATTTTCCCCAGGTAGGAAGATACACTGCAGCAAAGCTATATAATGGAATATGCATAGCTATTATAATCACAATTTAAAGAGGAGATGGCAACCAAATTATGACAATGTATACATAAAAACAAAGTGAAAAAACAGACGTAATATGATCCTAATTGTATAAAGTAAATTATGTGAAATATCTAAGGAGAGAAGCAGAATTTTTCAGTATTGTGTGATATATTACTAATATCTGTTCCAAAGTACTGATGCTAATCAATGACTATTTATGTCAGTTTTGAGTGGTGTTGGCGGTGGAACACAGGGCTTCGTACACACTAAGAGAAAGTGCTCTACCACTGAGCTACATCCTCAGCCCTCTTCACACTTGTGAAGTGGTACAAAATGACCTCATTCCCCTATGTCCTGGAGGATACAGGAAATCCTCTTGCAATTTACCAGGCCACCGGCCTGTAACTGAAATGCTCTAGGTGCCTAACCATTCCAGTCAGCCTTTCCTCTACTTCTTTTCCGACAGAGTTAAACATTAGACATTTAACTATCAAATCGCTTTTCTTAGTGGTTCTTTGACTTGCTGAAAGATTATATGCTGCTTTTCAATTCTGACTGCTCTTTTTCTCTGTCTTCTCCCCCCCATACTACTTTATGTTAGTTAGTATCATTCTAGACTACTTCCTTAGCGGACAATCTCTAAGTACTGCTGGGTGTAATTCTCACCACTACCACTGGGGTTCGTGTGCGCTATTTGTACTTCCTCACTCTGCACCCAGGGATCTGGAATAAAATGGGTGAAGCATTAACATGAAAAAGACAAGAGCACTTAGACAGCTAGGAAATACTAACGGAACGGAGCGCTGACCAGATGGCTCAGTGGCTCAAAGGGTAAAACCACTTGCTAAGTAAGCCTGAGGACCTTTGTTTAATCCCTGGGACCCATGGTGGAAGGAAAGACAGCTCTCAAATGTTGTCCCCAGACCTCCACATGTGTGCCCATGTGCCCACTAATAATATTAATGATAAAAATAAATTTAATTTTTCTGAAAAGAAAATGCAATTAGGTAACAATAAATAACGTGGGTTGCACTAATTTAATTTTGTTACCCTGGCCATAAAAGCTATCCTCTCCTTCTCATGACCTCCTCCACCTCTAACAGGATTTACCTCTAAACAAATGCTAGCTCTACCAAACCAATGCAGTTTCAACTCAAGTGCAGTTCCTTTCCTATCAGGTTGCTAGGCTTAAGCAGGCCAGAAATACCTAACGGAAGGTATTGATAGACTGTATTTAGCCAGAGTTATGAAGCAGGTAGAGCACTTAGATTTGATACCCTAGATAAAACGGAGCTGCGTGAGCTCCTCAACAAGAGGTTCCTAGATGAACTGATAAATCACTCACATAATCATTTCACTGTAAATTAGTCATCTCTGAGAAATAAGTCTAAATAATGAACCACTAACAAAGAAGTGTTAACAATGGAAAACCAGAAGTTTTCTTAAAACTCCATTCTGCCATAATTTAAGAGGTAAATCAGTTCAAATGAAAGATGTCACTGGTATTATAACTTCATTCACTTATCAAATTACGATTCATGAGAACAGAGTGCATTTTTAAGACCATTTATTGTATAAGTCAATGTCACTTCCAGTTTTTGGAAAATTAATATTAATCCCTTGTCACTGAAAAAAAATAATTGAGTTTATCAAACTAATTTCTCAAAGGCCACCTGATAGCCACCAGATGGAAACCCAAGATTCTGTTAAATCAGAAATTTAAGCCAAGTGTGGCCTTGAAGTCTCTACATTGCCAACTATTTGCCCCACAGGTTCCTTTGAAATCACAAAATATAAAAGTTCCCTATTACTTTATAAATTACATTTGACTCTAAAGAAATATGTTCTATCCATAAGGCTTACATTAACTATTTTCTTTTTAATAGAAACCGCACAATGTTGAATGATCACTAACAGACCTGGTAAGGTCCTTGAATGAATGCCTACCGAGAGTACAGGCACACATTAGTAAATTTTCTCAAGAAAATCCATTTCCATTTCAAGGTCTGACATTTTATTTAGAAAAATTATGCTCTTTCTTTTAATTATTCCAGTAAACATAATGAGGGTATCACTAAGTACACCTCAGAGGACTTTATTTCCTCCATTTTTTAGTCATACGAGTGTACTTGTAATTAAAGGCATACCACATTAATGATGCTGAAAATCTCCACGGTAAACATTTAATGTCCACCTCATAACATTATGCCAAAATTACATGCACAAAAGACTTTTTAATAATCTTTGCTTTCTCATTTGGTTTTGATTGGCTCTGAAATCCACGGCAGCACGCGAGGGCTCCTATTTCCACAGTCATCAGCACTTCTGCCCCATAAATTGTACAAATGTACATGGCTGCTTTCATCTCGAGGCTTCTTTTCAATGTTTCTGTTTAAGTCATACAGAGCATTGGCTGCGAGCTGGAGATAATTGCAGATAATTTTTTTCCATTCTTAAGCCACCGGGGTGTTGCCTGGGGGACATGACAGCTATGTTTATTTAAACACAAAGACCAAGGCACAGCTGGTGTTGTCACTTCAGCTCTACACACAGGATCAGATCATCCTATCTGCTCCTTATGCAAATTAAACCATTGTCACGGGATGACCTGTGTCTTCTGACAGAGGAATGCTACCTGAAGCTTGTATTAGGGCTGACAGGACAGTATGGACACAAATAGCTGCAGAAGCAAAGGCAGCGGTCCGGTGCCTTGCCGTTTTCCCCCCAACAACAAAAACAGGCTCAATTTTAGGCACTGTCAATTTGAAAAGGGATGTACCAGACTAAAAATAAAACAAATAATTTTCCAAATAAATAATGCACACACATACATACATATATGATAGTCACACACATGCTCTATATTCATATGTAGTCTCTATTACATTATTATAGACAAATTTTTCCTAGTAAACTATTGTTCAAGGTGTTTATACGATTAATATGTAACCATTTTAAATTTCTTGACATAGAAGATTTGACATAGATAGGACATCCAAGTTAGTAAGCAGAGATCTATTATTAAATGGAACCGTAAGCTGTTTTTCCCCTTCTGATTCACTCCACATTAAAATAAATGCAACATTCATAGGTAGTCAAAGGCGTACACTGACAGAGAAAATACAGAAGGCGGCACCATAGATTTTCAGTGCAATACCAATGAACCTCCACTCATGTTAACAACATTAACTCTGGGCATTAGAGAATATTTCCATGACTGAATGTATTCTCTGTGTTCAGAATCCCTGGAGTCATTACTAATAAGAGTGTTTCTAGCTGAGGAGGCAAAGCCATCTTCCAGTAAACATTTACATATAGGGGCTAAGTAGTGGTTGTGTCTAGTTGGCAGCTCCGGTGATGTAATAGGCCATAATGACCCTGGAGGAGCTGAAATGGAAATCAGTGTCAGGGAGGGTAGAACCCATAAGTCCTAGCATAAGTGACTTTATGGATTCCCATTAGACTTTGGGCTAAGGAGCTCCTCAGCAGACCTGATATGACAGTATCCTGCGTTGCTTTTACAGTTGGTGTCAAGAACTCTTACACTAAGGCATTTTAGAGAAAATCCACAGCTACAGAAGGGAAGTTTTGCTGTATTGGGGCCATTATCACCGACTTGGCATATAATATGCATACTAATAGTCCCAAAGTTCACATTTAAAGGAGATTATTAAATCTGCTATGCCAATCATATGTACATTAAGGAATACAAATTAATGACTGATAGGTAACTCAGAAATCTTACACCCTGCCCAGTGACATGTTAAAATCTACGAGTGTTTTAGAGTATGCATTGCACTACAGTGCAGCCTGGGTGGGGCTTCCTGTGAATATAGGTGTGTCATACAGTTGCGTTTAGGGCCAACCTAGGAATATTCCCTCTTTTCTCAGGTACTTTACCATCATTTAGCCAATAACTCAATAGGAATTAACTTACTTAATTAAGGACCTTAGACCATGACCCCGTGAAAAGCTAGTCTGTAAAGTCCTGTAATGTGCCCTTTCCTGCTTCTTTTGGGAGAAACAGGTAGGCTGACCCGGTATGGGAATGCTTTACACATCGGGCAGGAGAGATGCTGAGCCAGTGTTCTCTGGCCAAAGATGAGTTCGGGGAAGCAGCACACACAAATCACACCTTGAAGGCATCCTGCAGCACCTGTGTGAGTAGAAACTGCACCCTGGCAAAGGACATGAAGTATTTCACTTAGATCTGTAAATTATTAAGCAATTCCAGAAGAGGCATATTGTTCAGCGTATCACAGAGACCAATAGATAGGGCCAGAGTGTTCTTGATGAGAAAATCTGGCCCAGAACGCAGGCTCTGGAGCTTAGATAACCTATAACCAAACAGTAATTTCACACCACATTTGCAATGAAATTCTAAATTTGACCTTTCATAGGAAATTACTAAAGACTTCATATAAGGCCGACAAATGTCCCTGCTCTTTTATAGATTTATTTGAGTTTTACTGATACGTTTGAATAAATCTTACTGAAAGCCTGTGGTTTGCAAAATGCACAACTTCTTTCAGAAGCACATACCTGTTACCCTGAGAGACGGGCTCTCTCTTTGAAATATTTAGTTATTTGGGGCACTTTAGTCATAGTGACACCTAATAGCCAAGATCTTTCTCTCACCCTCCACCAAATCAGGTTTAGACTATAATTCAAAGCAGTCCCCAAAGGCACTCTGACAAATGGTAAGCCCTTAGCTTTTAGGTGAAAACACTCTTTATTGCTCAAAAATGTTCCCTGCTACAAAACCATTTCTACAGTGCCCCGCCTGAGACCATCTTATGTTAATTTGACTCACTGGGGACTGTGAGCAGATGCTGCTTTGATTAATAGTTTCACTAGCCTGAAAATGCCAGGCCAAGTTCAAGATAATAAAGTCAGGTAAGATACTATTAAAACCTGCCACATGGTTATATCTGTTATGTGGATTAAAATGGGGTCACGGTTCTTACATCAAATAAAGACTGCCTACAATAAAAACTAACAACATAAACCAAATGGGCACACTGTCTCATTTCCTTACTACATTAACTGACACCACATTAATCACCCATCTCTTTAATAACACCTTATAGGTATATCTTCTGCTGTGATTTTAGTTAGAAATGCAACATGTTCCTCCAATACTACTTTTCTCCTAGTATATGTTCCACCTGGAAAAGGCCTTAAATACAACCCAAGAATAACAAATGTTATAACTCCTTGTTTTATTGTCTAAACTTACACGCCCCCAGGCCAATGCCTTCAGCAAATATGTTTGCAGCATTTCAGTATCCACCTTCAAAATTCCCACAGAAATGTAGTCCTTGGTATTAAGGATATGCATGAGCTGGCAAATAAGATCTCTGGAACAGTCCTTCAAGAAAGTCTACCATCCTTCTGTCTTTTCACCTTGCTGGTCCCTTAGTGAGGAACCCCTACCAGAGATGCTGGCTGGTAAAGGAAACAGGAGATCTCAACTAATCTTGAACTAGAGAATTTGAGCCTGGTTTCATCTATGTGTAAGAATAAACCTGTGCATTCTTAATGCTGGTTTACCAATGGGTTTTCATCATTAACATTATCCAGCTGACCTAACGTTCCAGTTTCTATTCTAAAATTTAACCATCAGATTGGCTTTTTGATTTGTAGTATATACACACTCCACCTGTATCATTGAAACTTTTGGCTTGCTGGCAAGCAGGAAGTTCCCATACATCAATCACATCAGATATATTGCAACTCCAGATAGGACAAGCCTCCTCTAAGAATGATGCCAGCCTCTCAACATGTATCTGCCACCTGCAAATTTGGCTCTGCCAAACTGAGCCTTCATACTCGCCACTTTTGCTTGCCCATGAGATTGAATGCCACTCATGTGAAATACTCTACGCAAAAGCACCGCCTCACCATTGCACAGAACGCCTCTGGAGGGTCTCCACAGGTAATATCCGGAGGATCCAGCTTCACTTTCAGATACTTTGTCATGTCCGTGGATTCCGGCTGGCAGGCCATATAATCCCAAACTTTCCCTTCTTCTGTGTAAATCTGAGTTTTACATACATCATAATGTCCCCACACTAAAGGGTAGGGCTGCATCACAGAGGACACTGTAACCCACAGGGCATGGATCGACAGGAATCTTGACAAATACATCTCTAAAATCTTGACAATCTTCGTGTCTTATTTGCAGTCAGTGTCTCCTTTATATACACATGAGTATATTGTATGTGTGTGTGCTTGTGTGTGTCTTTATATAGGTAGGTCTGTATATGTAAAAAAAATACGCTGAGGTCTCAAAGCAGATTCCAAAAACAAACGTGAGAGACTGAAATACTTAGTGTGGTCGGGTACGTTGAGGACTTTGGTGGAAGCCTAACGTGCATCTGTGTTAGGCATTAACAGCTTGCAGCCTTTTCTTCTCAAAGAACATATCTATTAGACATTTGTGAAAGATGTCCAGGCGCAGATAATCATTTAGCAAAGTGATGACTCTCCCATTGTACAGTGGATAATCCTGAGTGATCCTCGAGATTCAGGGGCTCACAGGGGCTGCTCAGATGCGATGAGGGATCAGTATCTGAAGCACAAGGATGAGGGTCTACGGTTCTGTGTCTGCTTCCCAGCAATCATTTTCTTTTTTTTTCTTCTGGCAAAAACACCTCTATGAAAACAATAAGAGTAAGAGTTATTGCCCTGGAATCAATGCATTAGAAAATGTATGGTACATTGATATTTTGGAGGCTTGGTGTGATATAAAGCAAATTGGTGTAATATGGAAAAGCTTCAGATAGAAGCCTTAATAGGATGATCAGGGTACCCACCCATATTGGAGAGGATTTTAATATGAAAGATCTGACTCTTCCGTAAGGCAGGTAGATGAAAATGTTCTAGGAGAGTTAACAGGTTTTTGCTTCAAAAATTTTATTTCCATCTAAACTACTGAGAGCAAGCTTGTGGATTTAAACAGCTCTCATAACTGGCTAAAAGATTTTCCAAGAGAACAATGGGGACAAAGAGAGCCTTTATAGCAATGACAACTACTTGTGTGCTTTTTGTCTTTTAGCAAAGAGACCTAAAATTCTCCAAATTCCTTGTACATTTCTTAGCTTTTGTTAGGGGCAGGTAAGTGAAAACCGGTCTTGTTGGCACAGCCTATCTCTGGATTTGCTCATTATACTGGAAGAATTTAACATCGTTTGTTTAGCTGCATTTACTAAAAAAGATAATTAGGTTCTCAGAAAATACTCAAAAACTAAAACCAAAGGGGGCAAATATTCCTGTCATAAGAATCTTCTAGTTTCCTGCATCTTTTTCTAGCCACCGCATCTGCATTTGTGACTGCTTCCTGTAATGGAAGAGAATCTGTCCCAAAGGTGGATACTAGGCAGTGCTTTAAAAGAGAAAGCTCCATAGTAAAACACACAGTTTAAAATGCACATATAAAAATAGCTGAGGGCGAGCTAACAGGCCATGAAGCAGAATAACAGGGCACTAATTCTAAAAGAAAATAAAAATCTCCATTTCAATGCACTTAGGGTAAACTGATAATGCAGACTGTGTAACTTACAGATGCAAGTCACTGATGAGGTCCAGTAGGGACTTTTCAACTCTTCAGATCCTAACAAATGGTAACATTTGAAACCGAGGTGTGAAAGTCCACTTTCTTACCTATTTGGTTCATATTCCTAGTTCAAATTATTAACTACTTTTCAGTTTAAAAAAAAAACAAAATAAAAAACCTACAGCTTTGGAAAATTCCATTATAGGCTCTTCAATTCATATTAAACAGTTTAAATAAGGAAGTTTGCTATCTTCAAGCAATTTTATAAAGGGAATGCACTATATTTAAATAATGCACCATCTTAAAATGAACTAAGCCACAGAGACTATGAAATGCCAACAGATGGTTGAATTGTGTTTCCATAGCAAAGTAATTTATAATAATTGCTTTATGGATGCAAGTGCAATTTTCATTATATTCAATTCATAAAATGTTATCATACAGCTGCAATTTGTGATATTTTCTATTAGGAAAAGTGTTGAATATTTGAGTTTCCATGAAGCAATAATTAGCAATGTGTCTAAACATTTGTAAACTACAGATTTAAATCTACTGCTTTGTGACTTTGACACTGTTCTGTGGTGTGCATTTGGAAGCTAAAATGAAAAGAAAAGAAAAGAAAAACATTACTGGAGCATGTGTTGTGGCTACTCAAGCTTTTCTGCTTTTTTGTTTGTTTTTAGATTCATTAAGGTGGTGTTTTCTGAAACAGCCAACACACTGACGATTAATAACCTAAAAAATCGTTAAGATGAAAGAAATGTACATTTCCTAGACTCAATTTTCAACTATATTTACTACATCTACTATAAAAGAAGATGACACTTTGGAAAGTGAAGAAAAGGAGCAATAGAGGTGAGGTAGTATAAAATCTTCTAGTTCCAAAATTATTAATATCACTTTTTAAGTTTCAAAATCCAGCAATCTGTAAGTTAGGAACAATATAATCTTAAAGACTTGGAACCCATGGCTTCAAGTTTGAATTGAGTGAAGGCTTGGTTAATTTGTAATATTATTTTTAAAAGACCATTTCAAGTATACAGACTTAAATGATGCTGGAGATTGTTCTTCACCCTTTTTAACCAATACTGTTCCCTCAATCACCTAGTCTTTGTTACTCTGTCTTCATGCCTATTTTACCTCAGTGACCTCATCTGGTATATTTCTACGTGAAACTGTGGGCACTAAGGAAATGCATGTACCTGTTACCACGACCTGATGACAGCACTGCCAACACAGCGGACTCTCATTAAAGTCTACCAGAACTGTAACGATGGTCATTACACAGAATTATGGACTACATCATTGATCGAAGTTGGAGAATTGACAGGGAAAAATGCAGAGGGGTGCAAGATATTTGAATATGAGGCAGTTGCAGGACTGTGGGACAGACATTCTTGACAAGAAGCAGCCAATTACAGCTTAAATTTCTGGCACCTAACCAGTTGTGATTAATAGTTTTCCATTACATTACAGACATATTATTAATGTATTAAAAATGTCAAGCTTTGGCAAGCACTAATATGGTGTAGCTCAGTTGGTCTGCAGAATTTACATTTAATGAGCTCCCACTGACATGGAAGAAGGTATTGACCACAGTGTAATGTAAATCAGAGTACAGCCATAAGCTATTCTTTAACATAATTATATTTTCCCTTCTAACATTAAAGTCTGTAACGCCCCTTCTTTTGCACCCTTCATATCAAAATCTCCTTACTTCCCACTACCATACAAGCTATCAAATAAATCCTTCTGCTTCATAGTAGAAGAATTTAAACCTATAAACTTTAGTGACAAAGAGGCCTTGTGAGAATCAGAGATTTGTGGTAAAACTAAAATTATGGGATTTTTCAAAGAAAATAAATATTGTACAAAGAGAATATTATTTACACCACCACCTCCAGCACTTATTGCTGCTGATTTCCAGCTGGCTCTCCTCTAGACTGGGTTAAAAATATCAATGTTGTCTTCTTAAAAGCTAGGTCGTGGCTGCAAATGGCTAGACAAATTCATCAGGGGATGGGCAGCCAATGGCAGACATATCTGGGGACTAAGTGTCCCAAATGGATCCCTTCCTGAATGCCAGATACTGTGAATTTGTCTCAAGGGTCTGGATATGGGCAACTTCAGAAGATCCCTGGGTAGCTCCAGCTCTAAATCAGTGCTTTCCCCACCTGGGAACTCGGAACAACCAAGGACTGGCACCGTCTCTACCTATGAGCTGAAGTGATAAGAAATTCTTTGTGCTTAAATTTTTCCCCATTAATATATTACAAGTCCATGGATTTCTGGCATAAGGATTTGCAGAGCCAATGAAAAACTACACAAAATTATATGGTTTTCAGGTTGATAGGTATTATTGATCAGGACTAAAATAGGCTACAAAATGGCTTTGCATCCATGAAACATACATTTTTCCAAGATTCAACAGCTAAGTCCCTCCCGCCTTGGATTAGTTATGCAGAAGAGATTTAAAAAACCCTTCCAATTATCAGAAAAAATGGCTCCAAAATGTTATGCAAACTAATAATGATTAAAATAATAAGCCATTACAGTTTCAAAGAATTACCAATGTCATTAACTGAGAGAAAAATATTATCAGTAATTCTACCAACTCTCGCTGGATTTTAGCATTCTTTTCATTATATAACCTCACTAGGAAGTGGGGGTGTGGTAATAGGCTAAATATTCCATAAATACGTAGCTCATCGGGGCACCTGAAATAGACAGCTATTGACTCATTCTGTGCAGACATTAAGACTTTTATAAAGCTACAAGTTTCTGAATGGATATAAACAGAAGAAAAATTACAGATAATCACATTTCATTGACTGGAGAAAATAAAGGGGAAACAATATACAAACTCCAAAACCTGTCAAGATTGGCAGCTGTGAACACACTCACAGTGAGATCAAACATTCACACACATTTAATGTTCTTTGCATATGTCCATTTGTTGTGAAAAGGGAATCTTTTGGTTTCTTCATGAGGAACAGAGGCTCCTGTCTTTTTGTTAACTATCTCAAAACGCAAGGACTCTTACATGTGATGCAACAATTCCAACATACTTTACACATAAGTGACTGAGTATTATACAAAACAATCATGGGAATCTTAATAAAGCCAATTGGCACACATTGGTATTTTAAATATTTCTATTTTTATCAAAAGATAAAAATGATGGATGTCAGTACATATTTTCCAGGATGTTTGTGGAGGGGTCATGCGTAAATTACTTCAGAATCAAGAAAGCCTAAAAAAACCCTGGCATTCAACTGTCAGATGAACGATAAAGCCTTTCTTCTAATATAGGGAAGTTAAGAAATACAAGCTTCCACAGACACAGCTGAAAAATTCTACACCCACTTGAAGTTTGAAACAGAGCTCCAGATTCTAAAATTAAAATTACTTTCTGAAAGTATGTTAAATCATTTACTTCTCCATAACACAATAATCTACGTGCACAGACATGCACACATTTAAATACTAACATATACTCATTTTCTAAGGTGTATGAAATTTTATTGCCTTCCTAGTGACTTGGTGCTTTTGTTACTCACAAACTCTCTTCAAATCTTTATTTACAATACCTACCAGCTTAAGTGCACAGTGGTGTAATTGTTTAATGGTTCTGTCTGATGTTTTTGCAGAAAACCGACAGGAGCAAAGACATATATTTGTTATCCCTGGTAAATATGTGAAAGAAACTTCAACATGCATTAGCTGTCTCCTAAAAACAAAACAAAACAAAGCAAAGCTAGCCAGAACCACTTGAACTCACATGACCAACTGACAATACTCTAAATAGGAACACAGTTGCATGCACAAATAAAAATTGTTTTTTGTTTTTTAAAAAAATAAGCATGGCGATTCCTCTTAAATACAACCACAGGGACTGCCAACTAACTAAAAGCCAAATACATGAAACATTGAATGTCTTCATATTGGTACTCACTGGCCAAAGTACCATACTGCATGCCATGGCATCTGGAAGGGAAACCATTCCCTTTCCATGTGTAAGTGGGACAGCATGATATGTGAAATGTATGATGTGATTCTTCTTTGCACTCCGGTTTCCCTCGAAAGACTGAAAGTTTCTTGTGTTTCAAAATATTCTTGGACATTTATTGGGCTGATTTCTCTCTGTCAAAGAGAAAAGCTGCTGGGTAAGGCACGCAGAGGGACAAAGTACAAAACACTTGCAAACCTCCTTGCAGGTTAGAGGTTCTTTGCTCTCCAAAAGCCACACAATCAGGAAATCCTTGCCCTCATAAAAACATCGATGCAAAACTTTCTAGCAAGCGTATTTGAACAAATGATTTTGAGGAAAACATCTTTGCTTTCTTAATTTTTTCCTTTCTTCTGTTAAGAAAGGAAAACTTTTAGTATTTTCAGTCATAAAACGAGGCCTGATTTCCAGAACAAAGCTGCTGCCAGATTCGCCATATGTTTAGTGGAGTTCTGAGTCTTGCTCAGAATTTTCCACTCCGAAGAGTGACAAAGTGTTGTGCTGGGAAGTTGCTTGCTTTTTCCTTTGTGAGGAAAGGGTCACTAAAGAGGGGACAGCTAGAGGACCTACGGTCTACAAACCTGCACCTGGTGCAGCCGGAGCAACTCTGCCTGCTCTTTTCCACAGTAAATTGCTTTAAAATCGGCCTCCCCCTTCCTCGAAGGATTTTCCTTCCAGGCCCTGTAAAATGACAGTTACTCATAAGGAGACTGGGGTGGGGGTGGGAGGGCGGAGGAGAAAGAGTCCCTGGATGAGGTTACCAAAATAAACAGCAGAGGGCGCAGTTTCTTTTTTTAAAAAAATCCAAGTTTTCTCTTCTGTGAATCACTTAATTGGATATTTTGGGCCCAATAATATTCGGTATTATTTGTATTATATATAGATATCCACAGATCCGTAGCGGAAAGAAACTCCATGTCCCTAGCCGAATCCATCAACTAATAATGAGAAACCAGTAGGGGAGAAAAGGCTCCCACCAGCTTTCCAAAGCTGTCTTTCCCTCCTTCCACAGTTCTTCCCTCCCCAGCTGTACACTGTGTGGTAGTAACGCTTTAATCTCACACCAATAAAGGAGATTAAAAGAGAGGACTTCAAAAGCTCTCCACAGGGCGAGCATCAAGGCAAGTTTTTATTTATTTTTTCCCTGATGAGAAAACTGAAAAAAAGGAAAAGTATAATTAAAAAAAGAAAGAAAGAAACGCCTGTGCGATGTGTGTGGTGGGGGGGGAGACTGAGCGCGCGGCGCGTTGCGGGTGGGTGGATGGAGGCTCCGGATGCAACAGCCAGCGACCCGGTGCAAGGCGCACGCCGGGGATGTAGTGTGGGTGTGAGCGGTGAGGGCTCCGGAGTGCGCACGGGCTCTGCTGCCTCCTTAAGGCGCTTTCCAAAGTTCCTCGCCCACCCGGATCTCCCCTCCCGCCCTCAGCGGGCACCACGGGTTGGCAGAGGGAGGGATGGCGGGAGGGAGGGA
>LOJH01004619.1:0-25144 GCA_001685095.1 Ellobius talpinus | reverse complement strand
CTCTCTCTCTCTCTCTCTCTCTCTCTCTCTCTCTCTCTCTCTCTCTCTTCACCTGTGCATCAGGATGTAGCTCTCTACTGCTCCAGTGCCTCAGTGAATGAGCAGAACTCTTTTCAGTTTGCAGGTTTTAGAAGGTTTTGTCTTTCTCCCATCAGTATTTACAGTGAGAGCCCCTGTGTAGGGAGAATAATGCAAGCCTTGGAGACAGCCTATGTTTGTTAGAACCAGGATCAACGGGTGATACCATCTTTTCCATAGGACTCAGGAACTCCTCCATCACCACCAGTGCTCTTGCTTTGCTGGGCACATTAATTTACATGATCTCATTGACCATTGGCTGACAGTAACACACGAGACAATGCTTTGGCTTGATGTATCTATTCTGCTTCCCTGCCACTGTGCAGTCCACCTTAATATAGCTCCCAATAGCCATGCTTGCTCTGGACCGTCACAGTGCCTCCTTTTTAAAGCAAGGAACTTTTCCTTCTCCTGAGAATAGGCTAGGCAAATAGTTAAGCAATGCACCCACTGCTGGTCTGTCCACAAAGCCTCAAGACAGATAGACAGTACTCCTGCTTTAACTCTTGTGCATTTTGCAACTTTTCTGCTCAACATAAACTAGTTCATGGCACAAGGATCCCTTACAACCCACAGGGAGAGGCTAGGGGAGAAATAGTCCATAGATGTTTCAAATAATAATTAGAAAAACTAAAAGGGAAGCATTCCCTACCCCTACCAATTCTTTAAATGAGGCCTTACTTACACTAAATTTCTTAAACCATACAGAGAGTGATCTCCCTGCTTTAGACCAACACTGGTTGTCAAGAGTCAAGAGCAAAACCTACAAAGAAAAAATGATTTGGCTCATTCCCCATGCTGTTGTTGGAATGAGGATAGGCTTTTGTTTATCCTGGAGGCTTGCAACACCTACATAGGGTACTTTCAAAGCCCATAAATATTCATGGATCTATTGAAGAGGTTGAGAGTGGAGTCAAGAAGGGAATCTAAAGGGTGACCATTGAAGCTCTTAGAGGAGTCTCAGAGGAGGAAGCTTCCTGCAAGAAGTACAAGAAAGATATTATCAACAAATGGTGGAGGAGGGAGAATAATGCCTGGAATTGGGAAATATCCAACAACTCTGTTTCTGATATGTCTAGTAATTACATCTGCCTGACTTTTCTACTGCTGTGACAAAACACCATGACACAAAGGTTGATCAGGGATTCCTTCCGGTTTCTACAGAGGGGCCATGAGCATTATGGTGGAGAACACGGCAGCTGGCAGGCAGGGCACTGGTGCCATTACTGAGAGCTTACATATTTATTTGCAAGCAGGAGGCAGGGGTGCGGGCACAGAAGGCTAATTGGGAAGGGCACGGGCTTTTGAAACGTCAAATCCCACTTTTGGGTGACACAGGTCCTCCAACAAGGCCATACGCCCTAATGCTTCCTAATGAGTTCTTCCAACTGGGGACAAAGTATTCAAACATATGAGCCTGTGGGGCCCATTCTTATTCAAACAACTACTAGCAGAAAGAAGCATAGGAGAAAGTTGAGAAACCGTCATTGAAGTATAGTCAGGTAGTAGGTTGTAGTTCAGCAATAGAAAGTTTGCCGTGCACACATGAGGCTCTGGGTTCAGTCCCAGGTCAAGCATCACACATGTACTGTCAACAGGTATATGCAACTTGAATGTGAGAAAGAGCCTAGAAATACAGAATGCAATCCTTAGTCTCAAGATATGCCTCAGCGGTTGCTGACTGGCAAGTACAATTCCCTGGTTTGGAATCAGAAGACCATTAAACACCAAGCTACTCAAACAGTTGCATAACCTTTGCAGGCTTTGGAAGCTGAATTCATAGGAAATTAAATTAATAAAAACAACAACATTGTATTGTGGGTGTCAGCTCTGGTCCCAAAAGCTTTTCATGCATTCTTATGTAAACCTGCACTCCAGGGAGGTGAGGGGAATGAAGGAAGCTCCACACACAACTTTATAAGGATTACTTAATAACTAGGCAGGCAATGGTGGCATTTTCCATACAATGTGAACTGAGGCTTTTACAGAGCCCAGTTGGTGGAAAATGACTGAAGAGAAAGGCAGGTTGAAAGACACTTAGCACTGTTTCAGAATGAAGTCCTGAAAGATTACCATCTTGTTATAATATTTTAAAGTATTTTAAAACTTCTACATTAAAAAAAACTGGGGAATCTGGATAAATCAAGTGAAAATAAATCAGCAAATGTAGCGGTTTCTCTTAATCTAACGTGTGAACAGATTTTAATATTTTATACAACACTGTAGAAAACTCAATGGCACGGAAGGAAAGGCATATGAAGAAAAGTTTTGGGCTGGATGAGAAACACTGGAAAACAAGATAATTTCCACAGACCTAGTCATCACATCGTCAGCACTTTCCTCTGCACACCTCCACCTGGGGGAGGAATTAGCGGCCTTTCCCACCTTTGGTCAGAAGTCCACATCCCAACTCCCACTCTACCCCACCCCAATCTCCAGCCAGGCACAGCGGACGGTCTTTAAACTACATCTCCCATAAAGCTGTGCGAGGACGGTGGCCCTCCGCCGGAAGTCCCAAAGGTTACCTCCAGCACAGGAATATTGAGAGCTGAGTTTGCCTGTGAAGTCTTGTGTCGCCGTAGCGGTTTCTCTGGTCATCCTTGGGTTAGTAGCACCAGTGGCGTCAGCCGACCCCGAGACCTTCCAGGGTGTGCTGTCTCTGGGCGTCCCTCGCGGGCTTGTGGCGCAGCCTGGCGCGGGCTTAGAGGGCGCAGGCGCGGCACACGGACCTGTCGCTGCCTGCGGGCTGTACCATAGCTGCTAAAATTTCCAGCCAAGTTTTAGATGGGGTGAAGCAAACTACTTCGGATGTTTCCCTCCTTGAAAGGAGGAATCGTCCAATGGAAGAAACAATAACTGTTCAAAGCATTTGGCGTAATGGAGAGACCGTGCTTGCGTGGGTTGCTCTTAATGGGTTAAATTGGTCTTGACAGGCCAGCGAGTAGAATTTATTAAATGATGGTTTCTGTCTTAACTGACAGATCATACTGAGGACTTATTGTAGCCTGCTAGAGCCGTGCTGGGCAGCTCTAGGACCCCAGGTTACTTATTAGTAAAAATGAATGTTGCTTTGGTTAAACTCTAGTTCCTTTCAAACTCGAGGCTCTTCTGATGGCCTTCTCCGAATAGCCTTGAAAAGCGGGAGCAAGGCTTTATCCTGCCCGCCCATCCTCGCCTTCCACAGGACCATCAATAAGAAATGATTTGCAGTAGTGCAGCCGCATTCCCTGGAAGGCGTTTTGGCTAAAATATTAATTTCTAAATGATGTGTGTATCATTTAGAGCTAAAGGAAAGGGGACTTATTTTTTCACTTCTTAGTTCAGAGAATTTTTTGTGCATACATATTGAATTGTTGGTAGTGTATGACACAACATGTTTGGACGACCAATGTTGCAGTCACCGGGGGTTGTGTATGAGGAAAGTGAGGGAGTGACCATGACCTCTGAAACCATGACCTCTGAACAGGGAGCAGTGAAGCATTGAAAGTAAACGTCACTAGAGAAGCTGTGTGACAGTGTTGTTAATTTGACTGAAGAGAAGTTTGGGAGTTGGAAGACACTTAGCCACGCTTCACAATAAAGTCCTGTAATATTAAAACCGTGGCTGCAATGTTTTAAAGTATTTTAAAACTTCACTATGAAAAAAGAGGGGAAATAAGTAAAATAAATCAAATGAAAGCAAATTGGTAGATGTAGCGCTTACTCCTGGCTGCATTTGCAAACAGATTTGAAACAAGTGTCCTGGTTCCCTTGGCCAGTTTTGAACTATTTATCGATAATGGAGGACTCAAACAGGAAAGCAGATGCCAAATCAGAAAGCTGATCTTTGACCCATCCTTTTCCTCAACTTTGTGCAGACTGCACTGTGAAGTTAACAAGCCAGATCACTATTTCAAAATTCAAGAGATATGGCTCTGGGTCAAAGCTGCAATGGTACTAAGAAGAAGGATCGGATATTTTGTAGGTAGCAGAGAGATGAAACATGAACTATTTTTAATCTGTATTTTTTAAACACAACTCAAGACCACAAAGCATTCGTTGAGAACCATAGCTCTGCTTTGTTTACGACAAAACAGAATACCAAGGTAGAGAAGGTTAATCACTTTAAAAACTGATTCAAGGACTGTAGAGTGTCCAGCAAAACCTTTATCCAGCAATAGATACAAACATGCCTTGTCGTCTAGTTTGGGACAAGGATAACAGTGCAGTACAGTGAGATCATTCCAGGAATGGTGCTGAGTCGTGAATTATCCACGAATGAAAACAAATTCCGACCTAATCGACCTCACACTGTGAAAGAAACCCAGCACCATAGGGATTGCAAAATTAATTATGTAAGGTTAACCAGTAACTTGTTGTTATGTGACGTTTGAAAGGCTCTTGAGTAGCTGTAGAGCCCTCGTTTCTTTGAGGGATGACACCTATCTATGACACAGTATGGGATACTGCTTATCATCGGCTCAGACATATGTCTCTAATGTCTTCTGCTTTCGCCTCTCCCGTCAGTGCCCCTGCCCTGTTCTTCTGTGCCCTCTCCTTTTTGTGTGGTTACTGCTCCTCTACCATCCCAAGCTCCTTGTCTCTAGTACCAGAGCTCTTTTGTTATTCTATGAACCTACTCTTAGGCACATATATTGAATTATAATTCTCAACCGGTAACAATTTCAAAATCTGTATGGCAACAGCAGTTGACTATGAATTATCTCTTGACAGGTGTATTGGTTTGGAAACTTACGTCTTTCCAAGAGTAGCACTTAAATAATGTTCGTCCATTCATGCAAAAGCAACTGCAAATAAGGTTTTTCTTGGATTTTGTTTTATTTTAAGGGAGAAATGTCGTCCATAAAAAAGGAGATAATTTCTGGACTCCACTGTTCTGCTGCAGAAGGAGATATTGCCAAGTTGGCAGGCATACTCAGCCATTCTCCTTCTCTTCTCAATGCGGCCTCCGACAGTGGCTGGACTGCCTTAATGTATGCTGCAAGGAATGGGCATGCCGATGTCGTCCAGCTTCTGCTTGAGAAAGGGTAAACATCTCAGGGTGTACAGTACCACCAAAAAGGGTTTGTGCTTTCATGTCTGCTATTGTGCCCCTTCCCATTTTCCTATAGATGCCTTCATACTGATCGGCTAATAAATAGCTCATTGTTCAGTTTATCATATGAAAGTTAGCCAAATTTCTCACTAAAGCCACGGTTCTTTTGTAACCCCCCCCCCCGCTTTGGTCAGTGTTAGGAATTGAACACAAGTCTTCATGCTTATCAGGCAAGCTCTCTAGCTCTGAGCTACATTTGAGAAAGAACTTCCTTAATTGAGAAATTAACCCTTCATGCTTTGTCAAAAAAGAATGTCTGAAAACGTTAATGCCTTTCTTCTAAGCAAAAAGTGTGAGTCTCATTATGGCTACCATGGAGTATATAGAGTATTTGCGTTTCTTTATGGCATGTATAGACACATTTTCATTTTATTTAAATGTCTACTGTCATTAACCTGTCATTTCTTAAAACTGTTATGAGGTTCTTTTAACCTTCAGTAGTAAACTATGAACCAGATGGTGAAAAAGGAAAAAAAATTAAATAGTGTTGCAATGTATGCATTTTACTAAGATACAAGCGAAAACATTTATTTCTCATTTTATTTTCCTTCTTGTTTGTTTTCTTCTGTCTAGATGTGACAGATCACTTGTCAATAAGTCAAGGCAAACCGCACTAGATATTGCTGTATTTTGGGGCTATAAGCATATAGCTAACATGTTAGCAAATGCAAAAGGTGGGAAGAAGCCATGGTTCCTAACCAATGAAGTGGACGAATGTGAAAATTATTTTAGCAGAACGCTACTGGACCGGAAAAGTGAGAAAAGAAATAATTCTGATTGGCTGCAAGCTAAAGAGAGCCACCCAGCCACGGTCTATATCCTCTTCTCTGACTTAAATCCCCTGGTTACTCTGAGTGGCAACAAAGAGAGTTCTCAGCAGCCAGAAGTCAGGCTCTGCCAGCTGAACTATGCAGATGTCAAGGAGTACTTGGCTCACCCTGAGAAGATCACCTTGGTGTTCCTTGGAGTGGAACTTGAGATGAGAAAAGGATTGCATAATGATGCTGGAGGAGTCCCCTTGGACGATGAGGATGCTTTGGTTGCTTGGTTTGCTCTCAGCATAGAACCTGTTGCCGCTGAGGAGTTTAAGCAAAGACATGAAAACTGTTACTTTCTTCACCCTCCAATGCCAGCTCTTTTGCAGTTGAAAGAAAAAGAAGCTGGTGAGGAAAGGAAATGTGTGCCTGTGTCGGGAACAGTCTGGTTTTAAAGCAAGTGTGGAGATGTGTGTTGGTGTGGCATCTGGGTGGCACATGCCAGTGAGCAGTAAGCATGAGAACTCCCTCGAGTTTACACGCTAGGACACTCTTCTAGTGCTGGCAGCAGTTTCAGCCAGCCAAGATCAGTTTCCTTAGAGTAGACCTCCATGTGGGATGGTTTTGTTGAATTCTTCCTAATGTTTGAGTCCCTGTTATATTTTGAACATAATGCCAAAGATCTCAGCTGTTTTGTTTTCTGTTATGCTTTTTATTATCATGAAGCAAAAGAAAGAAAAAGAAAAGCAGCTGGAGTGCTCATTTATTCCTTCTGTAGGAACAGTGCCTCCCCTGCACACCCACATTGTGTGTGCCTGTGAATTTGTGTGTGTGGTTGTGTGTGTGTGGTTGTGTGTGTGTGTGTGTGTGTGTGTGTAAGGAACAAGGTTAATGCTAGATACTTCATAAAGCATGAGTTGTAGGTCTATAGGCAGAGTGGATGTGAGGAGCCTCTTAGTAAGAGTGGATTCGCCACTGCAATGGTTTAGGAGACACAGCAGATTAGAATGGTGACAGGAAAGACAGATTTCCACTTGTCATACTAAAATTTAAATAGAAAGGAAAATAGCTTTTTTGAGTGACTATCATAATCTAGCTGTATAATCACATTTTTATTTGTGAGATTGTTACAATAAAGTGTCTAAAAACAAAATGTAAAAATTAATAATAATGACACGTCATAAAATAAATTCTAAAGCAGCAATTCAGAAAACAACATCTGCTTACTGTAGTTTCAAAGCATTGTACTCAACATATTACTTAGTTTTGCATGGAAATAAATCTTCTTATACTTCTTTTTAAAAGGTGTTGTAGCTCAAGCAAGATCTGTGCTTGCATGGCACAGTCGATACAAGTTCTGCCCAACCTGTGGCAGCGCAACCAAAATCGAAGAAGGTGGCTATAAAAGAGTGTGTTTAAGAGAAAACTGTCCTAGTCTCCGTGGCGTCCACAATACATCTTATCCAAGAGTTGGTAAGTGTGTGTGTGTGTGTGTTTGCATGTAGGTATGAACATGTGTGTGCAAGTGCCCTATAGACCAGAAGAGAGAGTCATTCCACTGAGCTGAAGGCACAGTTCATTAAGAGCTACCCAGTGTGCGTCAGGATAAAAATTCTAAGAGCAGCTCTTAACTGTTGAGCTGCTTTTGCAGCCCCAAGGCTTTGGTTTTTTGGTTTTTTATCTTTTGGGGGGGCAGGGGAGTTGTTTCTTCATTTGATAATGAGATCTCAGCTACCTGGAATCTTGGGGCAGAAGATAGTCTGGAAAGAAATTTTTATGAAACTAAAATGTTTACATTTTTTTTGAACATCTGTCATGATTACTCAGTAAAAGACTGCGTTGTTCACAACTAGTCACATCTTACCTTTAGTTTAATCGGTTCATGAATTTGCTGTGTTGGAATACTTCAAGTATAGTCAGTGTGACTCCTCTTGAGGTAGAGAAAATAAAGTCTCCAGTGATTCAATACCTGTTGGGACATTACCCAGCCATGCCTCTCCTAATTGCTGCTGTTTCTGCTCTAGCTGGAGAAATCTCATAATCTTGTCCTTAAAATTGTGAGGGAAGTAGCTTAACTCGGCAAGCCCAGATAAAGTCTCCAGGGAGGAAGTGGGTGGCTTAATGACTGTCTGATTTCCTTGCTAAGGAACTTAGTTCCTGGCTCTCCTCAGGATCTATTGAGGAGAGTTTTTAAGCTCATGATGTCTAGAGAGATTGGCGGTTATCTAAGTGTTAGTATTTTAATGATTCAAACCTAACTAAAAAGCCATGCTCACCTTTAAAAGCACGTTACTGAGGACTGAAATAAAAGGGGGAAGGAAATTCACTGTAATTTGTTTTAGTAAAGTTTGCATTTTTCAGTGTCCATGATCTACTTGAACTTGTGCCAAGTATGGCCTAAGTTCAGAGTAAATGTTGCTAAGATTGGAAGTAAGGATGGCAAAATCACTCACTAAAAGTATTTTTGCAGTTTCTCAGATATTTGTCAAGCACATGAGAGCAGAAAAGAGGTATCATGTAAACAGAAATCTTGTTCCTGTAAAAAATATACCTGCATATTATTATTGCATAATGAATCTAATTATATTTCCTGTTACTTGTATATCTGATTTTTTGTTTGTTTGTTTGTTTTGGTTTTTAAACAGATCCAGTAGTAATCATGCAGGTTATCCATCCAGATGGAACCAAATGTCTTTTAGGCAGGCAAAAGCGATTTCCCCCAGGCATGTTTACTTGTCTCGCTGGATTTATTGAACCCGGTAAGCCTTTTATGAATAATTTTTAGAACTCTGAAACAGATCACTCATGAGATATATAGTCTCCATTAAAAACCATGCTATAAAATGAAAACATTTAAATTTTAAATTTTTTACTGCATTTTTTTAGTGTATGTATGTGTATGTATATATGAGGGTGTGCACTGTTAAGACAGACAGACCACTTTGTGTGTTTTCTCCTTCATCCGTGTGTGTCCCAGACTTAAAGTCATCCAGCTTAGAGTCCTAGCTCATGATCACCACGTTGCTCTGGGGAGGGGATGTGGACACAAAGTACCACCTCTAACAGAGAAGTTATTTGCGATCAATACCTTCCGTGAAAGGGAAAATCAGTTTTCTTCACTGGAGTGTCACTGAGTGTATCAACCACAATCCAGAGCAAGTCCCATTCCCAGGACGTGTTGACCAGCACTACATTGACTCCATGTGTTTTTGTTTTGCTATTTCTTAATCTATTGATCTTCTTCTACATCTTCTCCCTCTCTCTGTCTGTTTTGATTTTCGTTGCTTTGCTCTTTGCTTTTTTGAGAGTGAGAACATGAAGTCGGATGGATGTGGAGATGAGGCCTCTGGGGAGAACTGGGGGAAAGGAAAGAATATAATCAAAATATGATATATGAAAACATGAATAATTTTTAAAGTGTAAGACATTTTTGAACTATGAAGTAGCATTTCACATTCATATGTGAATGCCCTCTGGTGTATATTCATCTGTTCTGCTGTGGATATTTAATTTATTTAAAGATTTTTACTATTGAAAATAGCACATTTGTGGTATTTTTGTTCCTCTGTTTATGTACCTTTGCAAGAGCGATTTCAGGTGTATACAGAGTAGAGTTGTCACTGCATATATTAGCACATTGCCCCTGATAGCGCACACCCCCACCAGTAGTGCATCAATGTTACATTAGTCCATATCCTTACCACCTTGGAATTTTCACACTTTAGTACTTGAAAGAGTGTTTGCTCCATAGCCCAGACGAGCTTCCGAATTATCCTCTTGCATACCAAGTATTGGAATTATAGGCAAGTGCCACCCAGCCCAGCATGGGGTTTCTAATTTTCATATTTTATAGTTTGTCTTTCAAACAGGTAAGAAATAGTGTGTCATTGCTGTGTGTGTTTCTATTGCTCTACTGATGGAGCATCATAGTCAAATGTGTATCTCACATCCAGGATTCCTACCCTTTTCATTGTAGAGAATTGTGTCCTTTAGCCTTAGTTAAAATTGATTTTAGGCATTTATTGTTATTATGGTTTGACAGATCTCTTCTATTAGTCTATGACTTGTTTTCCCTCTGTACTTTGTATAGTAAATACAAGAACTTACATATAGAGAATGCATCAATCTATTTGAAATAAAAGTTGTAATTAAAAATGTTTCACTAAATATTGTTATAAACTTTAAATTTGTAAGCATTCAAATTAATTTTACTCAAACTATTTTTATTATTTGGAGTTCTAGCAAACCCAGAACATTTATTTACAAAGAAAGCAATGTTTAGAAAGACTGCGTTGTGATTTGAGTTTCAAAGTTTTAATGAACACTGCATGTCATAGTACACGCTTGTCTGCAGCCCTAACACTTGAAAAGTGGAGGCACTAGAATCAGTGGATGGAGGCTAGCCTCAGCTGCATAGTGAGTTCAAAGCCAACATCAGCTACACAAGACCCTTTCTTGGAGTAAAACTAAAAATGATTTTATTTTTTGAGGCAATCTTTTTTTATTTTATATACCAATATCAGTTCCCACTCCCTCCCTTCCCCCTGCTCCCCCCACATTCCCCCATCCCACTCCCTATCCATTCTACAGAGAGGGTGAGGCCTCACATGGGGAGTCAACAAAGTCTGTCACATCACTTGAGGCAGGACCAAGGTCCTCCTCCCTGTATCTAGGCTGAGCAAGGTATCCCTCCATAGGACTCCAGAAGGTCAGTTCATGCACTAGAGATAAATACTGTTCCTTGGTCAGTGGTCCTACAAACTGCCCAAGCCACACAACTGTCACCCACATTCAGAGGGCCTAGATTTGATCCTATGTAGGTTCCCCAAGTGTCAGTCCAGAATCAATGAGCTCCCACTAGCTCAGGTCAACTGTTTCTGTGGGTTTCCCTACTATGGTCTTGACCCCTTTGCTCATATTATCGCTCCTTCCTCTCTATGATTGGACTCCAGGAGCTCAGCCCAGTAATCGTTTAGTAGGCAGTACTTATACAAAAGATGATTTTTAATGGAAGGGAAAACTAACCATTTATAAAACTTGGGAAATAATGGCCTATAAATAGTGGTGCATTAAATAATAAAATTTTTAATATCATTTAGTCAACAGTATGTGATAGATAGTTGTAGATTTTGTAATTATTTTTTATAGAACTTTTAGGAAATGTAAGTTGATTGTTGGCATTGTGATGTTCTATTTGTGGCTACAGACTTACACGTGTAATGCTTTTATCACTTCCAGTCGAGAGTTAGAATTCATTGAGTGGGGGCTCTTTCCAGAGTGATTTCAAAATGTTTGAACTGTTTGGCGCTCACAGTGTCCAAGCCATGTTGACCAGCCACTCATTCCTTTGCCTCATCTGATTAGGGGAGACAATAGAAGATGCTGTGCGGAGAGAAGTAGAGGAAGAAAGTGGAGTCAAAATTGGCCATGTTCAGTATGTCTCTTGTCAGCCATGGCCGATGCCCTCCTCTTTAATGATTGGTTGTTTAGCTGTGGCAGTGTCTACAGAAATTAAAGTTGACAAGAATGAAATCGAGGACGCCCGTTGGTTCACTAGAGAACAAGTAAAGTTCAATTTAATTTCCTTATTCTATTGATTGTTCCCTGACAGTATTGGTATTGGCGTGCAGCAAGGAAGCAAATTTGAACAAGTCAAATGAATGGCTACAGCCCTCCCATTATGAGTGGATTATAATGTAATTGATAATTCCATATAGAAAATGTGTGTTGCTGATGTGTCCTGTTTGACTTATTCTGTGAGATTCTCCTAGAATGATGATTCTGTACCATTTCAAATTTCATACTGGCTGGTGAATGAATGATAATCACTTTTAGTCAATTTAAGTATTTATATTATTAGTTCAGACATATTAAATATTAATACCAGATATATACATTAAAGCTATTTTATCAGATATCTGAAAAAAACAGTAAAAGAGCTTGAAGTTTTTGAAGATTTTTTGTATTCTGAAAGATAATGCTGAAGCACATAGATTGCCAAGAGTTTGAGCATAATATATAGTGTTTCCCAGGCCATCCTGTACTAAATAGTGAGACTCTGTCTTTAAAGTGTGTGTGTGTGTGTGTGTGTGTGTTAAGAAGTAGAAAGAAAGGGGAAAAAAAGAAACCCAAGGGCAAGAAAGACAAAGATGTCATTAAGTACATAAATCTATCATATATTATTAAGAACTTTTTATAATTATATCTCTCAGTAAAAGAGATAAAAATAATTGGCTAGTTTGGGTTTTTTTTGTTTTGTTATGTTTGTTTTTCAACACCCAAAATTTATATAGAAAAAGGATACAATGTAGTATTAAAGATGTAGAATCATTTATGCCTTTGCCTATATAAAATTGATTTTTATTTGGTACTCAACAAAGAAATTAGATTGTTTTTTCAGAATTATTGAAAAAGGTTTAACCTTGCTTTGAAGTTAAATGCAGAAATGCAGCCACTGAAACTACTGTATTACCTGGCCCTCTAATGTGTTGTCTTCTGGTTGTGTTTAGGTTATGGATGTTCTTACCAAAGGGAAGCAGCAAGCCTTCTTTGTACCACCAAGCCGGGCTATTGCTCACCAGTTAATCAAGCACTGGGTTGGAATGAACCCCAGTCTCTAAATGAAAAATAATAGCATCTGTTGGAGTATTATTTCATTTCTAATACTATCTATTTTCAAATAAGCTTAGATGTATTTATTGATCATTAAATCTTGTAAAATTCGGGGGGCCTCAAAAATATTTTAAGTATTCTTTCCATTATTAACTACAAAATCCATAGTATCGTAAATTAGAAAGATGCCTCAGATTTTCTTAAATTTAGAGTCAGTCTGTGAACAGTTGTGTTGTGTGTCACAATTTTATCACATGAAACTGCATTCCTACGAAGAAAGGTCATGTTGGGATGAAGTGTGCTCTAGAAACAGGATGAACAGGAAGCTACTGCTTGCAAAGATGAGATTCCTTGTTAGAGAAATGCATCTACTTAGCTTTAATGGGTTTGGAGCTCCAGGGTGTCTTTAGTCATCTCATTCCTGTTCCCCTGGCCTCGTGGACTAGCGGTAGGACTGTTAAAGTTACTTCTAGTTTAGTCTGACTAGTGTTGAGAATGGTTCATTCGAACAATTTCCCGTACTGATCTCAGCAAACAATAGTCATGGGTGGGGAACTAAGGACTCCATGCACACCATTCTTTCTAGGATCTCACTGTTAAATCAAAAGCTAACTACTACATCTGTCTGCTTTAATTCTACTTAAAATTCTATAATTTTCCACTGGACTTTAACAGTTTAGAAAGGAATTCCTGAAGGTCAGGAACTAAATTTCAAGCATATTTACATACTAAATAAATCACTGGTTGTATTTAATTTTGTGAAGAGGGATGTGTTATATATTTCTTTTGGCAAAATTATATAAAAATTCCCATCAGTATTCATTACACTGAAATATGATATCTTAGTTTTGACCTTATTTCATCACATTCTAAGCACCCTTAATTAGTGTACTTTAGAATTGAATTGCTAAAATCTTTGGAAAAGTGGGGTATGTCACAGTTTTACAATATAGACACATATATTTTACTTGGTTGTTCTGCAGTTGTTTATATAAATGTACACATTTTCCACCTTCGCTCCTCTGTTCAAACTTGAAGAGACCTTAGGCACAATAAATGTTGAACATAATGAATGTAACAGTTTGTAGGCTACACGTAAGAACTAGACTTTTTCTGGAATGGGCAATAGAAGTTATTACCAAAAACATGTATAGAATGGGGCTAGAAAATGGCTCCATCGTTAAGGTGCTTGCTATGCAAGCATGAGGACTTATGTTCAGATCCTCTGCACCCTTTAAGGATTGGATTTAGAGACATGAATACCTAATCCCAGATTTAAAGAGACAGAGACATGTGTATCCTGGGGGCTTGTCCAGTCAGTCTAATGAATCAGTAAACTCAATGAGAGTCCTTGCCTCAAAACACAAGGTGGAAGACTGGAGATGGATCAGTGATGAAGAGCACTTTCCATTCTTGGGGAGGACCAGAGTTTGGTTCTCAAGATCTTCCTCAGGCAACTCACAACCACCTGCAACTACAGCTCCAAAGCCTCCAATACCATCTCCTGGCCTCCTCTGGCACCTGCATGCATGCTTACATGAGACACAGACACATGCATAGAGTGACTGAAAAAGATCCTGACTTCCACCTCTGGCCTACACACACATACACAAACACACACACACACACACACACACACGTTGAATAGGTTAAAAGGAGTGCTGATAGGAAGAATTAGCTTCTCAAATATTGTTCAGATTTTTTAACTGAAATATACTTTCTCAGAATTTCATGAATGAATACTCTTGTCTAGTTAATGAAATCTTATTAGAATCAGAACCTTAGATCAAACCAAAACCTATACAGGACATTTATATACTTGGTAAGTTGGAACTATATAACTATATTGAACTAATATACTTTGATTATTATGAAATATGATCTATTGAAGTTCATTTTTGTTCAAAATGTGCTTTTAAATACTTGTAGATTCTAATGTCCTTTATGTTAAAAAGCAAAGTAAAATACAGATGTCAAAATGTATAGATTTAGTTTTAGGTTCCTTCTATACTTGTAGAAAAATCAGTGAGTAAATTATTGTGTTTTGTTTGGTTTGCTTTTGATTTTGGTTTTGGTTTTGGTTGTTTGACACAGGGTTTCTCTGTTTAACAGCCCTGGCTATCCTGGAACTAGCTCTTGTAGGTTGGCCTTGAACTCACAGAGATGTGCCTGCTGCTTCTCACGTGCTGGGATCAAAGGTGTATGCCACCGTCACCCAGCTTGAGTAAATTATTGTTTCTAATAATCATTCCTAAACTGTGACCTTTGAGAGGTGAGGATAGATATTCATAGTAATGATTGCTATTTTAACCACTTTTAAAGGGGCAAGTATCACAGGTATTCACAAATCATTGTAACAATGCAATAAAATATATTCTGCTTATGGACTGTGTGTTTTTAATGTTCTGATGAGTTTTGTTGACAGAATAGAAATTTTACTATTTTCATGTGAATGGAAGATTGTTTTTTCCTTTCCTTTTTTGTGCTTCAGTCTCATTGTTTCCCAAGAAATACTCAAAGTGGCAATCTTCATGTTTTAGCCTGTAGAATTCTTGAATTATAGGTGTGTCCAACCTTACCTGATGAGAAAATTAAAATTTTAATTTGGTGCAGGGGTGTTGCCCAGTGGTAATATACTTCTGTAATGTCTCCAAGGCGCTGGATTTGAACCTAAGCATTTAAAAAAAGAAGTCAATTTGGATCTTAAGCTTTGTAGTTTGTGGTAAAGTTTACCAACACTTGGGACTTTGTGGATTTATGTCATCAATAATTAAAGTCTTCAGGTTTGAAGCTATTTGTGTAGCACAATCTAATTACTTGTCTACTGTAGTCAATATTTGCATTTTTAATTTTTCAACTTCTTCGTAGTTTGTGATGGATAGAGAGCCCATGACCTGACCTAGCAAAGGAAGCTTGAGGCTGGAGGAATGCACATTCAAGACCTGCCTGAACTACAGAGTGACTCTGAAACCACGCTGGGACACTTAATGAAACCCTGTCTTCAAATAAGAAATAAAAGTGGTGACACAAGTACTCAGTGGTCGAAGCCTCATGGGCATGTGCTTCAACCCACAGCTCCATCAACACAGAGAGAGCGATAGGAACTTACTCTGCTGTGAAAACTGGTCAGCCTGTTAATGATAGAACTGTGAGCAGAGAGAAAAAGAGAATGAAACAAATGAGACCATGAGGGAGATGGAAGGCATAAGCTTGACGCCACAGGAGCATATGAGAGCTGGGCTCTTTAGAGGAGGCAGAGGTTCTATGTAATGGTAGCAAATGCCTGTATTTTCCAAAAGTTGTTGAATGTGCCGGGGGTGGGGGTGGTAGCGAACGCCTTTAATCCCAGCACTCAGGAGGCAAAGGCAGAGGCAGGCGGATCTCTAAGTTCGAGGCCAGCCTGGTCTACAAGAGCTAGTTCCAAGACAGTTCCCAAAGCTACAAAGAAACCCTGTCTTGAAAAATTAAAAAAGAAAAAAAAAAGTTGAATAGGCAAGAACTGCAGAAAGCAATTGTGACGACAAATAACAAAAGCAATCTTCCCTCTTCTGTACCGCTCCTTGTATTCTTCCTTCTCTGAATATTAAAGTAAAAATCAAAACGGCTTCTAAAATATAAACACTGATTTGATTTTTAATTTTGAAGTCTTTTTATGGTTTCGTGTGTGTGTGTAATGAATTTTAACCATTCCTTTAATGTATCCCCATTCCTCTTTCAGCACCTCCATCTTGCAACAAATCCTCCTCTTTTCATATTCTGTGTATGACCCGTGAGTTTAGAGTTGCTCCTATGATCTGGAGGAGGAAGTTATTTCCTGGACCATGGGTACCATGATTACACCGCTGAAGAAAAGGAGGCTGCCTGCCCCCACCAGCCAACCGCCACCCCCAGCTACCACTAACTGCCAGTAGTTCCCCCCAGGAGAGGTAAGGCCTCCTGGCCCGCTCCCATCTAAGCTAAAATGATGGCTAAATTTTGTACAGACTTTTGTCAAATACAGCAGATTTTCAAGTGATTCTTTGTTGTTATTTAAATACAAAAGGTCAAAGACATGGGAAAATATATAATCAACACCCGGAATTCTTGTTTGGAAAGCATTTATTTTCAGCTGTAGAATATGTATCTGGACATGTTAACTGGACCAGCATGTAGTTTGCTCATTCTATTCATGCATAGAACTGAAGGAACATACTATTCATGGGTAGAACTAACATTGTGAACTTTTTTTTGTTCCTTCCAGACTATATTTCATGTTTCATTGCTCAGTGAATCCAAGGCAAAATAATGGGCATTTTTCCTTTTCACGAGTCCCATGATAGTAATGTACTCCAGAATATTGGGGGTGGCTATGAAATTTTATCATAAAATTTAAGTTAAAAAAATAAACGTATGTGCTAATGATTTTTTTTTCTTTTAAGTGGAAGTCTGATAGAAAAACTGCAGCTGAAGGAATGGAAAACTATCCTGGCTCTTCCTGTGGCTCAAGGGAACTATACTTGTCCAACTTACTGTCTCAGTCCTGATGGAGTAACTTTCTTCTAACCACTTAGCTCGTGAAATGGCTTCTATTTCAGGACGACTTCCCACCCAGAACTAGAAATTGAAAATAGCGCTCTTACATGTATTAGAGAAGAAAATGGGCCACTGATGGAATGAGGTTTTTGTTGTTGTTTATAACCTGCCTGTTCCACTCTATCCTGAGATTGTTGTCTATTGGAGCAATGTGGTGTCCTGCAGACTCAGTAGAGAGCCTTATAAATATTTATTCACTCAGGTGGTAAGAGATGTCCTCTCTGTCAATGGAGACAGTGGTGAATTAAATGCAATTGACCCAGCAGCTTTACTGCAATTTTTAGTTACGTTTCTTTGTCTTTGTAGAACAGGTTTGAAGATTCTAATTGGCGCCAGTTCTTTTGGCTTTTGGTTTTGGTGGTTTTGTTTTGAAAAATTGTGAACAGCATTTTAAAAAGATGCCCCCAAAGACATGTGTAAATTGAAACCCCAGGGGCTTGGTTGGTCCTGACCACTGCCATCTCCTCTACATCATGAGTTAGGGCTCCACTGAAAGTGTCACCGTCCTTGTGAAGCCAGTAAGAATCCCGTGTTCTGTGCAGTGTTGAGAAGATACACATCTGGAAACCATTGCTATAGTGTAAGGTCGCTTCCAAAGAGACTTTTCATTTGTTTTGTACATATTTCTAGCTTTGCCTTACTATTCTCTCAAGTTCCTAGCCACTTCGTCTATCATTAATATTTTGATATTGATAAATTGTACATTTTCTTCACGTTCTTCTGGGCTTTATAGGTTATTTTACCTTTCTTTCCATGTTGCTTCTAAGTGTTATAGTATGGGTCTTACATCACTTACTTTTCTCATTGCTGTGACCAAAATACCCGGTTAGAAACAACTTGAGAAAGGAATGGTTTATTAGCTCTGTACTTGCCAGGACAACAGGAACCTTAGACAAAAAAACTGCATTCCACTCCCAGCCAACAGAGAAATAATTAACCAAATTCTGTTACTGTGGTTTAACTTTGCCTTCCGTTAAAGGCTGTGGTGTGCAGCGCCAAACTCAGGATGGGTGTTTGACAGGATTGGTTAACCACAACTATTACCTGAGTTCACCATTTAACTTTCCTTAGCTTTGGACCATGAGGGAACAGCTCACGTGTCTATTGTCTCCAGTTTCAGCTTCAGTTTTTTGTTTTTTCTAATTTTTTAAATTTACTTTTATTGATATTTACATTTTTCTCTCCTCCCCTCCCTGCCTCTCCCTTCCCCTCTTCAATCTTCTCTCAAGGTCCCCATGCTCCCAATTTACTCAGGAGATCTTGTCTTTTTCTACTTCCCATGTAGATTAGATCCATGTATGTTTCTCTTAGGGACCTCATTGTTGTCTAGGTTCTCTGGGATTGTGATTTGTGGGCTTTCAGTTTTGTGGATAGTCTAGGACCCCAGGCTTCTCTTCTCTTCGGGTTCACATTTTTTTAGCATGACAAGCAGTTTGAGGGGTGCTGAAGTGCTGTGTTTGAAAGAAGTTTTTTGTTTTGGTTTGGTTTGGTTTGGTTGGTTGGCTTTGGGTTTTTTTGTTTGTTTGTTTGCTTACTTGCTTGTTTCTTTTTATTTTTGTTTTTCAAGACAAGGTTTCTCTGTGTAGCCCTGGCTGTCTGGGCACTAGCTATGTAGACTGAGCTGGCCTCGAACTCACAGAGATCTGTCTACCTTTGTCTCCAAAGTGCTGGGCTTAAAGGTTTGCACCACCATTGCCTGGCTGGAAGTCTCAAGATGCCTCTGAAAAATCTGTCTACCCTTCCAGTTCCATTCCTCCTCCCCTTCCATAACATAAATAGCAATCAGACTTTTGTCCATTCGAAAATCCTAAACTGCACTACACCTTTCATGGAATTTCAAAAATTCTGGGTCATGGAATGTGGAAATGGGGCTTTAGTTCTAGCCTTCCAGATCAAAACCTTTATCAGCTCTAACCCTTATGCAACTTGCTGCTTCCATCCCTGACAGCAACACAAAGATATGGCAATCCCTTTTTAATTAACCCAACTCATAAACAATGAATTAAATCATTTACATGTTCATGTTGGCTTAGGGTTCCTTGTATGCATACCATGCCTATGTTTCTCACACACCCCTATCAAAATACAAAACCATAAAAATCCATAATACTTCATTGTATACTAATGATGTGTTTAAAAATAAGCTATTAGGAACAATTAAGATCGCTAATAATAGACTGATTAAGGGATGGTAAACCATTCCTGACACTGCATAAGATTAAATATGCTAATCAGATTTGGGACCTGGAAAACCCAGATAAAACCAAAATAGAACAAGACTAGCCACTCAAAACCTACTTTATCTTCTTCCCATTCAAGCTGCATACTTGAATTTTATCAATGTTTTCCCCAGAGCTGGGCAATTTGTGAAGCCTTTGTTCAGGTAAACTGATTGATTATATGTATGTATGATTATATGTAAGTGTATATTTCAGGATTGAAATTGTGTCTATTTTAATATTTGCTGGTCTGAGATGTTTGTGTGACAAAGGATAATAGCCAAGGAAAATGACTTGAGTGTTGTATATGAAGACAATTTTCACTATGTTTCCTTCCAGTGACAAACTATCCAACAGTGTTTGTAACTTACTCTGTGAACAAATAAGATGGAGACGTTCTGAAAAGTAGCCTAAACAATGAATTCAGGCTGCTTTTCTTTATACTAAGAAAGACATCACATGTTCATTTGAAGAGGCAGTATTCATATCGTAATTTGGTTATTCCAAATACATTGTGCTTTTGGAAAGCAAGGAAAATGCAAATGACAAGCCAAGCTTCTAAGCATAATTGAAATTCACTCTAAATGCAGAAAGGGTCAGTTTCATTTCTAAGCTGGAGACCTTGTTTTGAATTCCTATACTCTGCCTTGTTTCTATTGCAAAATTAAACTCACTAATGAGAATCAAAATGATTTTCTCTATGTTTATAGAATGCTTCTTTACTTCAGAGTTAATACTACGTGAGTGCTCACTTGTGCCTTATATTAATCATCTTAAAGATTAATCTGAGCTCACGAGAAAAAGCTAAGGACATAAAATTTTTAATGATAATCTCAAATGTTATATGGTTTATGTCAATTTGATAGGAAGATATTCTGGCCATGGCGTATAGGGTAAATAGTCTCTAATCAGACCTTATTAAAATAAACTAATGTTGTTGCCAGATGATATTATGTGTCCCAAGATTTTTATGACAATATACATTTTCTCTGCAAGACTTCTTTCATCACTTAGGATTCAAAAAGATCCTCATTTTCCTCATTAAGAATCTATTTAGCCAGGCAGTAGTGGTACATGTCTTTAATCCTAAAACAAGGCAGAGGCAGGCAGATTTCTGTGAGTTCCGGGCAGCCTGTTCTTCCAGGATAGCCAGAGCTACACAGAGAAGCCTTCTCTCAATAAATAAAAACAAACAAAACAGAATTTAACAGATACTTTTTAATCTCCATTTCCTCTCTGAGAATTTTAACTTCATTTTTCCTAGTATATGTTTATAATACCAAATGACTAGACTAGACTCTTTATTTGGAAACAAAGCTAAAAAAAAATCTCTACCATCTGCCCTTATTTGTTCTTCTTGCTAGCAGCTGACCTTTATACTAACTGTAAGATGAAGTCTTTTAACTATTTAAATAAGATTTTAATAACCTGTGAATGAACTTACAATTAGGGTGCTCATGAAATAGTCTTGGCTTCTTTCCCTTCTAGAAAAAAAGTTGTTCAACAAGTAAGTTTGTAAATTTCTTTAAAATGATACAACAGGAATGTAACTTCGGTGGATAAGCTTCTAAACTCTTTCATAAAATATACTTCTTTCATGGTCTGGTTCTTGATTATTTTTGCAACGTGCAGAATAAAAGTTCTGCATGTGTTCTGATTTGTGAAATGCATATGCTGTCAAATGTGCACTGATATTCTTATGAGAATGGCCAGACTTCAGAGATTCTAAGGTGGAATGTTAGCACTGGTTATTTGTCTAACATAAACACAGTCCTAAAGTAATCCTAAACAACTGTTCATTTTCCTTCGCCATTGGCCAGAGTGCAATTTGCAAACTCTGTTAACTCTGTATATGAATTTAGTGTTCCTGTGTGTGTTTGTGCACTTGCACACGCATGTGTGTGTATGTGTGTGTGCATGCGCACCCCAAAGCAGCATGTGGAGGTCAGAAAACAACATTTAGAAGTCTCTTCTCTTATTCCACCGTGTGGGTTCAGTGTCTCAAACTCAGGTCGTCAGACTGTGCAGAAGCAAGCCTCTTTCCACACTGAGCCTTCCTGATGGTCCAATTTGCAAACAAAAAAAGATAATGCGGAAAATACCAAGCATATGACTTTTTAAAAACAACTTCTTGCTTATAAGCAAAAGTGTTTGGATTATTCTGCAGAAGTTTATTAATGGATAAAGTGGACATAAGAAATATTTTAAATGGTGTTTCTAACCTTACTGAAATTTCTCTATTAAATCTTTTAGTTCAAGTCTCTTTGGGGCAGTTTTATCTTCCTTACATTAATATTCTTACCAAATTACTTATCTGATGTAAAAATATTTTAAGGTTTGATATTGCTCACAGTTCTTTAAATATTGTTTAAAATACTTGGCTCAATAAGTACCAGGCAATATTATTGCCATTAAAGCATTTTAAATAAAGTTTGTCATGTTCATCGAAATGACTTGAAGATGTAAAATTAAGTCACAGACACTTCTTAGCATCCAATAAGCAAAGCAGGGCTTTGTAAAGATTGTTTGGTATTTAATAATAGTATGTAAGATTTTTATTACTGCCTGTAATTGATTGGTGTGGTTATAGATCAGCATTCCTTGAGTCTCAGGCAAGGAAAAAAAAGAAAGATGCTGCAGGGTTTTGCACTGAGCAATCCAAACGCTTCCACTGTGTTGTAATCCCCCATGTACTCACCAACAATTTCAGCTCATGCAGACAGTTAGGTTCAAATCATAGGAACCCTTGACTCTGTGAAGCTGAATGTCAACACGTCACAAGAGGCACAAGCAATCAAAAAGTCAACATGATTTGTCTTCTTACTCCAGCAACCCTGGTCTGCTAATTTGACTTGTTAGATTTTTGTCACAAGTCATGGTTAGCAGGAGGTGAAATGATATTGGGGAGGTAACACCTGAGATTAGAACACAGTTTGGGTACAGCCTGTGAACATCCACGGGACTAAGGGGGAGAATTTAATTATCTGTCACTAAGTCTTCTTCCTAGAAACTTGTTGATACAGGAAGAAATAGAATCTGCTGTTGCATCAAAACGTTGAAAAATATATATAAGCTCAGTGTGCCAGATAGAAAGAAGGAACATAGTGTGGAACAAAGCAAAACTGAATCCGTAGCAAGTTTCCTCTGGGCTTCCAGACCTTGACATATTAACATTACCAAGATTCTCTGGACAAAGTTCCATTCACCATGTCCAATTTTATCTTTCTTTAATCTAACTTTTTTTATTAATTCTTTGGGACTTTCACATCATGGGCCCCAATCCCACTCATTTCCCAGTCCTTCCATGTCTGCTCTCCACCCTTCTAGTAGCTTCTCTGGCAAAAGAATCAAAAACAAAATTAAACAAACAAGATTGTGCTCCTCCATCTTACCTGCCTCTCCATCACATACTCATTTGTTGTAGAGGCATTGGAAGCTGCAGTGTGTCAAGTAGTAGACCCTTTTGTCCAAGCAACTTTACTTGCAAATGTTCTTTGAAATGAGTTGTTGGTCTGGTTCAAAGCCTCTGGCTTCTGCTACCCCATCAATGCTGGACCCTTATAAAACTCCTCTTGGATATGCTGATGTTGCTCCAAGTCATGGAGATCCTTTGGCTGTGGTTCTGCAGGACTGGTCCCCTTCACATACTCCAGCAGGTTGTAGTTGGGGTAGATGTTGGGGTGGGCCAATTCAAAGCTCTGGAATCCAAAGCTTCCTGGTATGTGTGGAGCAGAAGAGTAGGTATGGATTAAAAATGCATATGCTTGAATCAGAAATCTTGAATATATGGCTATAAATATAAATATTATGTTGCTCAACTCAAATAATCCAAATTAGAGTACAGTCCTTGAAATTTGCAGTATATTCACGTTCTTACATGAAGTCTAACCTACATACTAGCCCCTACGTCAATATACAAAATTTGAAGATTATCTCTATTATAAGTATACTAGATGTTCCCAATTCTAATTTCATATTTTTCACTGGAGTCATCCTGTAGGAGAGTGAGAGGGAAACCAAGAGCACCTGATGTAAGAGAAGACCTCCTGTGTTTAACAGAGCAAAGCAGTGAAAATCTTTAAAGCATCTTAAGTAAAAACATCCTTGACATTTAGAGTCCAACATGGTGAAGAAGGAAGTGAAGCTGCTTGGTGCATCATTTCCTTGGATACTTTGCAACTTTTTTGTTTCCTCTGATGAGAAATGAGGGAATAAATGGTACCCTCAAACACATGATGGACACGGAAACTACAAGGGATTCTTATTTTAGTTCATTCTTTTCTTCCTGGTGTCACCTAATGTATCAAATTTACTACGGGTGAAATTCATCTTTCTTTGGTTTATAGTATAATTCTGTTTCCCAGTACCTAAAAACACCAATAATAATGAATAATAGCAAATTATACTAGGCAATACTCTTTCCTACCTGTATTTTATTTCTCCAGACTCTAGAGTCTAGAGACTCTAGTTTAATAAGCATGGGGTAGACTTTTCTACTCTTCAAGATTTAGCCTCATCCTCTTAATTATATTTGTTCTGCTATGTGTAAAGGATGGCGGTGGTCCCACACTTACATTCATAGTAGGACTTTCATACCTAGCTCTCAGAACTCAAAATCCTAACAGATTCATGTCCCAGTGAACACCAAAGGCATCATTAGAGGATCAATCTAAATACTCTATATGCCTCAGAAACTTATTCATAAAATGTTTGGAGAAAAAGAAAATTGGTTTTACTAGATATGAAGTTTGTTTGTTTCTTCTATTTCAACTAAATGCATTCCAACCTGTTGTATATGTAAATGTATATAAATAAAATTATGAATATATTCAGTCTTCCACAAGGGCAAGGAAACAGAGGAGTTAAGGACAACTTCCCAAAAGCGCTGAAGGATCCTTAAACAATGTTCACTAAGGATGCTTAATTCTAAGACTCTAGCAAACAATTCAGCTAGAATTACTCTCACATCCTGTATTTGGAAATTTTAATCCTCATCACTGTCTGCCCATTGAATGCAGGTATGAAGTGATGTGTGGGCATTACTGAAATAGCTATTTTCCTACAAATTATTCATATCCCTTTCTTCTGTGCTTATATAAATTAAGGACAAAAGACTATAGTTTTTTAACTCCTATGCTACCCAAAGTCAAGAATGATGTTCAAGGGCAGGAGTTTAAGCTTTGAACATACTTTCAAAATGAATGTGAATACCATACTGCTAATATTTTTAAACTTGTACTTTTCAGAATTTGTTTTACTTGTATGTGTTAAAAAATACAGTTTGCAGAAAAGCATGAGAACCTAAGCTTGGATCCCCAAAATCCACAGAAAACCCAGGAGTGAGTTACAGACAGAGTGTTTCTTTTATTTTAGCACTGGGGAAATGGAGTCAGGGATTCTTGGAGCCCTTTAGCCTTCTAGCCTAGGTAGATGGATGAGCTCCAGGTTCTTTTAAATACTTCCTGTCTGCACAGATTGATGAACTCCGGGTTCTTCAAGATGCTTTCACCCTACCCAAATTGATGAGATCTGGGTTCTTCAAGATATTAAAATACAGCATATCTTAGATATGATTTCTAGTGCTGTGATATAACACTGTGGTCATAAGCAATTTGGGGAGGAAAGGGCTTATTTTCTCTTACAGATTTTAAGTTCATCATCCAAGCCTCTTAAGGGGCCGAAACCTAGACTTAGGAACTGAAGCAGAAGCCATGGAGAAGGGCTGCTTACTGTCTTGTTCTCCATGACTTGCTCAGTCTGCTTCCTTTATTTTTTTAAAAATATATTTATTTATTTAAAAAAGAAAACAAACT
>LOJH01004618.1:18522-33950 GCA_001685095.1 Ellobius talpinus | reverse complement strand
TCTCTCTCTCTCTCTCTCTCTCTCTCTCTCTCTCTCTCTCTCTCTCTGTGTACCAATGAGTTTAATTAAAATTACTTACATGGGCAAAGTATTGTTTGCAGGAGTACGTAAAGTTTACCAGTGGCTATATCAATAAAGATAATGCCTCTAATTCCCTAGAAACTATTAATTGCCTATAGATCCCCTGAAGGAGTGGGACCTCATGATTTTCCCCTCCTTGTAACAGGCAACTGCTATTTGGGAAGAGGAAAGTAATCAATGGGTATGGGACATGAGAGAGTAATGGAGGTAAATATGATAAAAATACATTTATAAAATGTAATGAAACCTGTTATTTATAATATATGATAACACAGCATTTTTAAAAAGTATTGCCAGTATTAGTAATTAATATTTGGAGAAACTGGGACTCTTATATACTGATTATGGAAATGGAAGACAGTATAACTCTTTGGGAAAATATTTCACAGTTCTTAAAATTAAGCTAAACATATATCTACTCAATGACCCAGTGCTAGGAATTTTCGCACACAAACAAAAAAAACCCTGAAATACATCTGCCAAAAGGCTCAGTAGAAAACCTCAAACGGAACAGAATGTAGCTCCATCAACTGTTAAGTAAATAAACTATTTTATAATAAATAAAGTATTTTCATGTGTTGGAGCACTTCACTGAACTATTTACACACACCAATCTAGCTGAATCTCAGCATTGGGAAGAGTGATTAAAAGAATCTAAACACAAGTTTATTTTAATTTTTTATTATTTCATCTATTTGTTTGTGTACACACACACATACATAAGCATGTGTATGGGAGCCAGATGATGTGCAAGGGTCAGTTTACTCTACCATGTGTGTTCTGAGGAATCAAACTCAGGTTAGGTGACTAGTGCCTTTACCTGCTGAGTCATCTCACTGGCTCAAAACCCAGCACTTCTCCTGCGGATGCACTTCCATGATGTAGCACAGCTGGGAAAGTTCACTTGTGGTTACAGAGAAAGGCAACTACTGCCTGGCGGTGGTGGGTAATGTGTACATGCAACCAGCACACGGTAATCTTTACGGTGCTTGGGAATATTCTCTATGCTGATCAGGGCATTAGTTACATAACTTTCTTAGTTTTCTAAGTATGTTAAAAACACAGTCTAAGTATAGATGTGCCACTTTCTATAAATCTTGCCCATTGAAGTATTTGTTCTGTTATTTTAAGCAGTAAACAAGTAATATACTAACAGTTTAGCTTTGTAAATGTCAATATGTACAGTGCTTTAAGTTGCAACTATCCAACTCTTTACATATAGACTGGAATAATATACACGATACAAATTTTAAAATAGCAACTTTACATGAAAAGGATCATAGTTTTAAATATTATCCTTGCTTTCTCCAGGCAAACAGTTTATAACCATCTGCCACACATATCATTTTGTATTCTAATTGTTGATATAATCACATAGGAGACTAACTTTGATTTGAGGATCAAGATGAGTTCATGAAAAGTAGGACAAGAAGAGGAAGTCATTGTATTGAAAGGAATGGATACCCAGGTGGATTTCAGTGGTCTCTGAATTTCAAAGCACCTGCGAACAATACAATGACAGTCTCTGGCCAGACCATAGATATCTGGAACAGTACGCTGTGACATGAAGCTGATGCAAAGCAATGGGAAGGCTCTGAACATTTAGAGCCTTCAATGCCATGAGGGGTTCAGAATAAATCTGCAAGATAGGGCAAGACCGTGGAGAGAATTAAACTTGGAATCAAACGACTCACTACACAACTTCTATAAATTTCACTTCATTCATGTGCTGAAAGGCTGAATTCATCTCCAAAAAAAAAACCAAAAAAAAACCCTACTCAGTGGACTGGAAGAATAGCTCAGAGGCAGAACCTGTACAGGGACCTGGGTTCCAGCCCCAGAAAGTAGAAAACTGAAAATAAATTTGCAAATAGCTAAAATCAAATATTCTGTGAACATATTATAAGGGATTTGTAGTGGCGAGAATGGGATGAATGTCCCTGTCACTAAAACAGTTGAAACCTGAGACTTAATGGCATTGCAAAGGAAAACATGAAAAACACTATAAAAAAAAACAAGTGCTTAATTTGATGCAGGAACAAAGAGAAAATAAGGACAAAGATGTTTTTGAAGTTTTAAATTTGAGGGACAACCCTTCTGTGGATTCCCTAGTTTGGACTTTGGTGCTACCAACATGCATGATAGGTAGTTAATAAGTGGATAAAATTACATAAATGCATTCATTAATAAGTGATAACTAGAGTGGAAATTACATTTAGAAATCTGTTTTAGGACAATTAATTTTTTTTAATTATTTGAGTTTGTGTGATCGTGATTACTTTTAAAAGGTACCTTTTAAAACAGGGAGTTGGCGGTAGGCTGCAAGCTTCTGCTGAAATACATTTTCCATTAAAACCCTTTCCATGAAAAATAAGTCTTGTTGAAGCTTCTCAGATTTTAATATGGCCTCTGAATGGTCTTCCTCATCTTCGTGAACTTTAGCCAGAATAACATTTTCTATATCCATTAGGGAGCTAGTTTCACTATCTGTAAATAGAAATACAACTCACTTACAAAAGACCCACACAGTAGTAGGTGGTTCATGTATTTTAAAGATTTTTTTAAATTATATCTTATAATTTCTGTCTTCTTTCCATTTCTAACCCCTTCAATAGTCATTTCTTGAATCTTTCATGCACAAAGAAAGTGCAATGCATGCATTTAACTCATTGTGTAACTCTTATCCATCAAAAGACACATTGTTTTTCAGAGAGTAAGCAATATTAACCTTGAGGTAACATGCATGCATGTTAGTACAGTTTCTGGTAATTTATCAGAAAACTAGAGCTAAAGGAACTGGAGAGATGGCTCAGTTGGTAAAGAGCTTGCTGTGTAAGCAAGCCGACTTGAGTTCAATCCCCAGGACCCATGTAAAAAGTGGGGTGCAGTAGTTGGACCCCCAGCACTGGATAGATAGGAGACAGGTGAATTCCCGGGATTCACTAGGCAGTTTGGCCTAGTGGTTAAGTCCCAGGGCCTAGTGAAAAACTCTGTCTCAAAAAACAAGGTGGACAGTGTCTGAGGAAGAACGACACTGGAGGTTATTCTCTAACTTGTACACACATGTATGTACATATGTACTCATGAACATGCACACTCATATCCGTGAACATTTATGAACACACACACCCCCAAAAAAATCACTACATATTAGGTAATTTATAAAGACAAGAAATGTGTTCCTTACAGTTCCAGAGGCTTGAAAGATCAAAGCCAAGAAGCTACAGGTGGTGAGGGCCTTCTGGCCATCCACTGAGTGACGGAAAGCATCACATGACCAGATATGGAAAGCATGAGGGCTCAGATGCATTTTCTTGTAAAAGCAGTAATCTGAAGTGGGGGCCCTATTCTCACGATGCCATCTAATGCCGCTATCTCCCCCATAGTTCACTTGCAGACAACATGAACATGGACATTTCTGAATTAGATTCCCAGCAGGTGAACTTTGGGGGCACACTCAAATCACAGCAGTCATTCTCTCCACTTGATTGTTCACACTGAAAGAAAATGATTATCACTCTTCAGACAAAGGTCAGACTTGACTGTTTTTGTGTGAATACTGTTCTAATTCTCTATTAGTTTTGTGGCAGCTATAAAAACCACATGGCTTAAAGAATACAATTTGATTATCTTAAAATTTTTGTTAGAGGATGTTGTGTCATTGAACTAAAAGCAAGTTGATGAGATCACATTCTTTTTTAAAGGCTCTAGAGAAATTGTTTTCCTGGCTTCTCTGTCTTTTTAAGAGTTACCCCAAACATTTGCTCAATCTTCAATGACAGCAGCATTGTGCCTCTCAGACCTTCTTCTGTTATTATACCTGCTCTCAATTGACAGTTGACTACATGTAGTGATATTTTGTTTGCCTGAAGATCGGAGTACAGAGCTAATCCACTGAAGGACAGGGAGTGGTGGCACACACCTTTAATCCCAGCACTAGGGAGACAGAGGCAGAGGGATCTCTCTTCATTCAAGGCCACTCTGGCTACCCAAGATTGAATCTGTTTGAAAGAGAAACAGAGCCCACACAAAGGTAATCCCAGCACTAGGGAGATGGAGACAGGAGTGATGTGGCTGGGTGGAGAGAGGAATATAAGGCAGGAGGAGACAGGAGCTCAGTGCAGCCTGAGGTTTGGTGGAGACAGATGCAGCCTGGAGATGCAGTCTCAGGACAGGAACACCCCTTCATTCTGAGCATTGGTAGAGGTAAAAGAACTCTCTAGCGGCTGACGGCTTTGCTTCTCTGATCTTCAGCATTAACCCCTGACTCTTGGTTTTTTATTATTAAGACCAACTAGAATTCATGCTACACCTAAGGTTCTGGCCCTGGTACAAAGTGTTTAGATCGGGCAAACAAATTATGAAGGATAATTTTCCAAACTAAACACAAATCTGTAATCATGTCCAAAAAGAAACTTTTACTCCATTAAAAGGTAGTATAGTCACAAATTTGGGGGACTGTGGAGGCTAATCTTGGTTGTTAAATTGACTGAATCTGGAGTCAACAAAAACATATGCTGCTGGGCATTCCTGTGAGTTCCTCAGTCAGATTATCTGAAGCAGAAAACCCACCCTAAATGTGAGTGGCACCTTCTGGTGGCAGCCCACATAAAAGGACATTAAAGAAGGAAACTTTCCTTCTTTGGGCCTACTTGCCCTCGTTCTTATTGGCACACTCATCCACCCTGTTGCTGTGGCATTTCTTCATAACATTAGAACCAACTTCTTTGTGATGCCAATGTAAACTGGAGATCAGCAGGACTCCTCCAGCACCAGATTAGGACTCTCTGGACATGCAGCCTCCGAGACTGAATGACTAAAGCGGTCTGTCTTTCCAGTATGAGACTATTGATGGACCACACCTGATAAGTCAATCTAATAAGCCCTATCCCTATCTTTTTCTCTAGTTCATGATGATTTGAGTGAGAGCAGTCCCCATGAGTTCATATGTTTGAATACTTGATCTCCGAATGGTGGAACTGTTTGGGAAGGATTGAGAGTTGTGGCCTTGTTGGAGGATGTTTGTCAGTGTGGGGGGGGAGGTGAGGTTTCAAAAGAATGGTGACATCATCAATATGCTCTCTCTGTCTCCTGCTTGTGGATCAAGATGTGAACTCTCGACTCTTCCTACCACAGTGACTTTACTCTGCCATCAAGAATTCTAGCCCTATAAAACCAAAAGCCCAATTAAATGCTTTATTTTATATGTACATGAACATGCTGGTCATGGTGTTTTATGGTAGCAACAGAAAAGTAACTGATCCATCAGTTCTGAAAAAAAAACAGGGAGAAGAAAGTATACAAAAGACAAACAGAAAGAGCCCTGGAGAGGAGAAGAGAAGTAAGATTATTCAGGGTCCTTGAAATTCAAAGAAAGGCACAATGGTGATTCAGACATTCAAGACACACCGCAAACAAAGACAGCAGCTTGGGAACACACTGAACACAAAGAGAAGTGCCCACAGGAAGCCTGTTCTCCCTGTTCAGAGGGTCAAGGAGCAGCTCTAACAAAGCTGTTTGAGGCAGCTTGTCAACTGTAGCGGTTATCCTGCAGAACTGGGGGAAAGTGCAAAGGCCAAGGGACAGCCTGGCTTCCATCCTCCCCAAATGAGGCCTTGACATCATGTGTGGTATCAGAGAAGCCATAGTAGAGGACCAGAACATTCACCTCTACCACATAGGAGAATACCAGGCAGGAACAGCTGGGGAGCCTGGGATTTGTCAGACACCAGGCATGAACAGGATTTCCCGTCTCCCCACTGAAGCTGACAGTCAGGAATCAGAATTTTTATGACCATCCAGCAATAACTGCAAGAGTCTCGATCCTGTGATGACAGTGACACTGTGTGTAGCTCAGTGGGTAGCAAGGCAATCCTATCTGCTGTAGCCACAGAAAAACCAAGGAAGCTGGGGTGCTCGGCACAGTTCAGCAGTCACATCCCTCAGGCACCACAGGAAAGTCAGGTAAACAAAACAAAAAACCTCATCTTCTACTGAGTCTGAGTCTGGCGCATGCATATCATCCCAGCTCTCAGGAGGCTGAGGGAGACAAATGAGTCTAGAATACCTGGTTCACACAGTGAGTCCCTATCTAAAAAACTCTGGGCTTCTGCCACCAATCGGCAGTCCTGAGACAAAGACTCCCATTCCCTGGATAACTCACTGTTGAAGCCTAGTAATATGGAAGCTTTATATCTAGATTTCAATTGAAAATTACTCCCTGTACCAAGAGCAAAGAAAATCTCAACTTGAATTGAAAAGACGATAATCAGCAGACACAAACACCAAGCTAAGAGAGACAGTAGAATTATCTAACAAAGAATTTACAGAGATCATTATAAAAATACTTTTTACTAAACATCCTTGGAACAAATAAAAAGTATTATCAAAGGAATAGAATACCTAAATGAAAAAGAAGAAAAATGAAAGAGGTTACAGGATTGAAAAACATACTCAGAATTTAAAACTTCAATTAACGGGTTAAATAACAGAATCAAAAGGAAAAAGAAAAATGTATCAGTGGACTCAAAGCAAAAATAATGAGCAACCAACTTTGGGATAGGGGTATTTTTTTTTTTTGAGACAGGGTCTCTCTCTATGTAATTTTGGCTGTCCTCAAACTCATTATGTAGACCGGCATGGGTTTGAACTCACAGAGATCTGACTGGCTCTGCCACTGAGTGCTGGGATTAAAGATGTGTGCCACTACATCCAGCTCATTTAATAAAGCAAAAAAAACTGATTTTAAAAACAAGTGACAAGATGGCTCAGTGGTTAAGAATGCATACTGTTCTTATAAAAGACTAAACGCAATTCCCAGGTCCCACCTCTGGCAACTCCTGTGACTCTAACTTGAGGGAAGCTATGTCCTCTTCTGGCCTCCTCCTACTCAGCACTCATGTACACAGGCCCCACTGTCATACATACACATTGTTTAAAATAAAAATAGTATTCCAACTTAGGAGAATAAACATGAATAAAAACATAAAATAAAACTACTTTGAAAAAACATAATGAATAAAGCCTTGGGGCCCTATGAAATTATAATATTCAGGTGATTATTATTTCAGAAGGAGAGAAAATTGTCACATGAAAAAGTGCCTGCAAACAACACTGAAAATACATAGAACCGAGCAAAGAACAAAAACAGAGTAAAGAAATTAGTGAGCCTTGAAAAGGAAATCTAAAGATAGCCACCAAAGATTTACCATATTTATGCTGGAAAACAGAAGACAAAAATAAAAAAATAAAGCATGAAGATTAAAAAATGCTGAGAGCAATGAAGGGGAAAGATATTTATAGGAAGAAATTTATTTGCGTATTAACACACTTTTCATTAGAAACAAGATTGCAGAAGAATTTGCGTACGGTCTCTGAATGATGGATGAAAAGAACTATTCACACAGGATTCTGTAGTAAAAACATCCAATAAAAACCAGGAGACGATGAAGGCTCAGTGAGTAAAGTGTTGCCACGCAGGCATGAGGACTTGCGCTCAGTGTGGATAAGCTGGGGAAAGGCAGGGCCCGGTGGCACACGTCTTGAATCCCCGCACTCAGGAAACAAAGGCAGGTGGGTCTCTGAGACCAGCATGGTCTACATAGTGAGTTCTAGTCCAGCTAGGGTTACATAGTGAGACCTCACCTAAGGAAGCAGCAGCAACAGCAGCAGCAGCTGGCTACAGTGGTTCTCACTCCTAACTCAGGAGAGATGGGTGCGTACAGCTTACTGGCAAGACAATGGAGCCAAATTGTTGGGTCCAAGACCAGTAGGAAACTCTGGCTCAAAAAATAAAGTGGATAGCACTTGAAGAATGGCAACTTCAACTGTCTTTTGATCTCTACATGTATGTATGAGTATATACATGCACAATTGAACATACATAATACACATAAACACACAAAGTGTGTAACACAAATATACTTTATTTCTTCTGAGATATTTATGATTGGAGAATTATTTACATTGGGGCTTATGAAGTTCTAAATATCTAAATGTCTTCCTTGATATCTAGAAGAAATACACAAGTCAAACATTATAAACCAAAGAAGATGCGCTCATGCCTATAATCCCAGGGCTCAGGAGGCAAACGCAGGGAGATAACAGCAAGTTCCAGGCCAGCTTTGTGTTCACAGGTTCCAGGCAGGCCAGGGCACATAATAAAATCTTGCCTCAAGAAAACCAAAACCAACCACCAAAGACAGAAGTCAAACTGGTAACATGTTGACACCAGTGGAATTTGGTAAGTTATGCATATGTAATGCCATATGCAGACCAGTAACCAACTGAACAGAAATACAAAGATAAGGTGGGGAACAGACAGGCACACACAGATGTAAGCTAAAAGGTAACTAAAAAAAGGAATAACAACCAAAAAGATAGTAAAAATCAATCAATAAATAAAATGAAACAAAACCAGGAAACAAATAATGAAAGATGCAATGTTCTAAATATTCTAACTTAAAAGCAGCTAGCTGGAGTGTCCAATAACAAGATTGTCTCAAACAGGCTGGAAGGTGAGGACCCACGCCCAAGTTTGTCTTCTGACCTCTGGTCACAATGGTGTAATGCACATACACATATAAACTTGCACACTCACATACACAAATGTGCACATATACATATATGTGAAAAAAAGTTTAGAAAGAGAGAGAAAGGAAAAAATGCACTAGAGAAAAACTTAAAAACAAGGCCTGGCATGGTGGCAAATGCCTTTAATCCCAGAGGAAGGAGGATCTCTGTGAATTGGAGGTCGGCCTGGTGCACATAGAAAGTTACGGGCCCTGGTCTGAAACAAAAACAAACTCCTGACCGGCATCCAAGACAAAAACAAAACCGAAATAAAACAAAACAAAAAAAAAATGCTTAATTCCATGCTTGGAATCCAGGAAACTGAAAGCACCAGCAGAAACCCTGAGAAAAGCTGTACTTTCCATGTTCTGTGCATAGGGAAACTTGGGAACTGCAGCAGCAGAAGGTAACGTGCTGTGTGGAGACAGCCTGCAAACCCTGGAACAGACGAAAGCACCTCACCTCTGCCCGTGGTACTTACCTTGTAGATTCTCGTCCCCGTCTTTAGCAAGTAAATTTCCTTTACTTCCAGCCGCAGATGGTTTTGCTGATAGCAAAGCTTCGGGAGCGTTGAAAGAATCATACAAATCCCAGGCGGTGGCCATTATGCCTGGACAGACAGAAAAGGCAAAAGGATTTCAAAACAAATTCTAATATTACAGCTTTGTACATAACTGGTCATAGAAAAATCTAAAATTATTTTCTATTAAAAACACGTTAATTTTAATGACATTAGCAGGAAAATAACAGAAATAGTTCATGAGGACACCTTGGGAGATCCTGAGCCACCTCACTTTCAGCTGCTAGATATGCCTTCATGTTTTAGGGATAGCCCAGGTTACCCTCACTCTCATCGGACCTCTGTTTCTCCGTCTTTCCTACCCAGGCTGAAGAAGAACCACCTCATCAGCCTGTCACTGCAAGGCTGTCATTGGACACAGAGTTGGGCAACACCCAGACAATGTTTTTGCTAGTGACTGACACACAACAGCTTCTATTTTACAGATCTGCTTGTGGGAAGCATCTCATTCCTTTTTACTCAGTAAAGTTCCCTATACAACTATTTAGGTGAAAATATTATATTTGTTGGGACGATGACATTGTCAAAAACCTTAATTACATTTATTCAAATCATCAAATATAGCAATGGTGACCAAATACAAACTGAAAGCATCATTTATCTTCAAATAATAATTTCAAAACCCCCCATCCCCTTTTACTACCAATTTACTGCTTTTGTAGCAATATATTATCGCTGGGTACTACATTCCTACCACTGACCCTACTAACTTTCAGTTAATAGTGTGGAGTTTTTGTTTTGTTTTTAAGATTGATGTTTTAGTAAGGAGTAAGATCAGAATGCAGACTGCCTGAAACTGAGCAGACCCAACAGCACACCCTGAAGTGGCTAAGCATTAATTCCGTCTCCTGACCTTTCCTTCCAAACGAGTCCCTTCTTTTTCCCTGGAAAAGAGGCCACAGAGTGAAAATTTAACTGAAATTCCTCCATTTGTACAAAGGGTGGAATAAGTTAATAATGAGACGAAGGGGTAATTCACAGCATCCTCAAATTACTCAAGACAATATCTTATAGAGGCTCAAGAATTACATGAAGAACAGTAAAGGCAGATGGAATTGCTGATGCACACCTACAATCCCAGCCCACAGAGGCAGAGGCAGAGGCAGAAGGACCGTGAGAAAGAGACCACCCTGTGCTATACACCAAGCATGAGGCTAGCTTGAGCTACACAACAAATTCAAGAACAGCCTAGGAAACATAGCAAGGTTCTTTCTCTGGTTTAAGAAAAAAAAAGTCATAGCAGAAGCCTAGTAGTGAAAGTGGCTGAGTTATCATTGAGTCACTGGGATAAATGTCACTTGATCATAATGTACAGTCCGCTTCATGTAGGGTTGGATTGAGCTTGTTAGTACAATGGGGGGATTTTTATATTCAAAACCATAAGGAATATTGATCTATTTTATTACATTATGATACATTTATCTGGTTTTGTTATCAGAGAAATAATCACCTCATAAACAGGAAAATATTCTCTTCAGTTTTGCAGGGTCTTTTTTTGGAAGGGAGGATGGAAGATTAGCATTAAAAAAAATAGAATTCACCTTAGGAACCTTTGACCCTGGCATTCTCCCTGAGGAAAGGCTTAGGATTGCTACATGAATCTCTTGATGTCAGACCAGGCCACTTGTATCTGTACAGAAATTCATCCATTTCGTTTAGCTATTTATGCTGGCATACTGTAGTTTACAATATTCTATCACAGCACTGTTTGAGGAGTTTATCCATTTCATCTAGCTATCTATACTGGCATACTGTAGTTTACAATATTCTATCACAGCACTGTTTGAGGAGTTTATCCATTTCATCTAGCTATCTATACTGGCATACAGTAGTTTACAGTATTCTATCACAGCACTGTTTGAGGATCCACAATCACACCTGCACTTTGATAACCAGTCTCCTCTTTTTCAGTAATCAGTACAGCGAGTTGGCTGATTTCATTCATGTTTCCAGAGCACCAGCTTCTGGTCTTTATCTGGTTCACTCTTCTCTATTTTGTTCATTCTATTACTTCTGTCCTTCTGCTAGTGTTGGATTCAAACTTCTTCCATACCCTGAGCTGTAAAATTAGCTTATTAATTTGAGCTCTTTTTTCTTTCTGAATTGTCTAGCTATTCCTCCCTAAGTAGTGCTTTGAAACATTCCATACATTTTGGTACATTGGGTTTTCATTTTTCAAAACATATTCACGAATTTTTCATTTGGGATAGAATATTGTGCACATTTTTGTTATGTCAAGTTGGTTTCTTGTCTTGTGAATGTGATGCACGGCCCTCACACGTGCTATGCAAGACTCTACCATGGAACTACAGCCCAACACTCTCTATTTGGTTTACGCATCTGCCTGGCTCTTCCATTCATTCCTGGAAAGGCATGTTAAACCATTATTGCAGGACTAATGCTTGCCTCAACTGAGACCACTCTTGCTGCTTATTTAGATCTCTCATCTTATGTTCACACTGTTATGTTTTCCTTATGGATAACAATAATTCCATTGATTAATACACAGTGTTATTTGGTACTTATGAGGATTTCCTGAAGTCCTCATCTGATTAGTATAGCTGTTTCAATTTTCACTTTCATGCATACTTAGCCATTCAGTCAAGCCTCTCACAGAGATTTTATAATCAGCCAATCTTTTTTAATTGTACAGCATAATTAATTTATATTTAAAGTAATTACTAATGTGGAATTGTTGGTTTTTAAAAAAACATCTTGATATTTGTATTCTCTCTACCTTGTTTCTCAACTCCTCAGTGACTGTTTTGTGTATAATTGATCTTTTGACAGTGTCTCATTTTTATTCCATTCTTATCTTCATTTCCCTAACTTGTAGGGTATATATTTTTGTTGTCATCATTTTTTTGTATGTTGGCACCATTTAAGGATTACAACCAAATTTTGAAAATTACACCTATTCTTAATTTAATAACTTTGTAAATTGCATATTAAAACTTTCCTTTTTATACAATTCTGCTCCACCACTTTGCTTTTGAAAATTATATTCTTTGCATATTGTAAGTCCATTAACAACCTAAACACTGCTTTATTAATATCTCTAAATTTTTTAATATTTATTTTTATGTCATGAATGTTTTGTCTGCGTGTATCTATGTATGCAGTGCCCACAAAACCAAAAGAAGGTGTTGGATGCCCTGGAGCTGGAGTTACAGATGGGTGTAAGCCACTATGTGGGTGCTGGAAATGGAACCCAAATACTCTGGAACAGCATCCAGTGCTCTTGACCCCTGAGCCACCTCTCCAGGCCCTCTGCATCTCTTTTAACCTCTACTGCAAAAACCAGGCAATTGAAAACAAAAGTTCCTGGCTTCTGCCCTTGTCTGTGTGCTCTTTGTACTGCTATTCAGTTTCTTTGCACGCGTCTTCAGGTTACTGTCTGTCTCCTGTCCTCCTTTTTTCTGCCTAAAGGACTCTAATTAGCATTCATTTAAAGCAATTCCACCATCAATAAATTCTGTTAACTTTTGAAGACTCAGAAGTATCTTAATTTCTTCACTTCTAAAGGATTTGGCATTTTTATTTGACAGCGCTTCTTTTGCTTCTGGACTTTAAATGTCACGGTGCTAACGTCTGCCCTCCATGGTTTCCAGTGCAAAACTTAGTGTTAAAAATTAGACCGTGTGTGATAAATCGTTTTTCTATTGTGACTTTCAAGACTCTCACTCTGTGTTCTGACTGACTATGCGTGTGTGGATCTCTTTTCGGAGTTCTCAGGGCAGCCCCTTAGCATGTTAAGAGAGACCTGTTCCTCTGCTCCTGGCGCCCTCCTCACAGTCCCATTACATCCACATATGTGTGCTTACTATCTCACAGCTTTCCATTAGCTTAGTGTTCTTCCTTCCTGATCCTCAGACTGAATCTTTTGCAATGATCTATCATCAAGAATTATTACCCCATCTTTTTTCCTAACTGTTCCGTTGCATACTGTAGCGGGCACTCTCATTTCCATTGTTACACAAAACGAGGATGACCCTGATCTCTTGATCCTCCTGCTGGCCCCTCCAGAGAACTGAGACCTTACAGAAATGCAGCATCACACTTCACTCACGCAGTGCTGTGGATCAAATCCAGGGTTTCATGCTAATGAGAATTTGTACTTCCTGTCATCAGGCTACCAGGGAAGGAACACCAGCAGGATGCCCCGGTATACCCACACTTCACCCAGGCAAGGATACCCAGGGACACCCACACTTCACCCAGGCAAGCCACACCTCTGCTCTGAGGTAGGAATGAGGGAAAGCTAAAGGAGACTGGAGCATTTGTTCTTCCTCTTTCACATAAAAGGAAGTATCAGGGGTGGAGCAATAAATATCCCCACCTAGAAGACACATGAACGGTCCTTTACAACAAAACAAAACTACGCTTCTTTTTACTAGAGGTTTGCATTTTCAATCTTTAGGAAGAAACTAGCTCCCAGCTATGTTCAGTAATAACCGCAATCAGATTATGCATGCTCTTTCTCCTCGTTTATCCTCTGACCACACCCCATAGGCTTCTGCTACTGGAGTATCCTCAGAAACGTTAATTTGTAAACACTGAGAGGCAGTAAGTAAGGAGAGTGTTTCAGAGCTTGGGTTCTAAGACCTGTGTGTGTCACCAGCTGAGGTGACTCCTCTGTGCTGATTCCCCAACAATGAAATGGAGACTACAATTCGGACCCACTTTACAGCTGTATGGTGATCATTAAACCACTTATGATGGGAAGAAGGGAAAGACTGTGTGGACTATACAGATGTATGTACTGCTAGTAAACTATATCATAAAATCATTTTCTATAAATTGTATAAATAATTGAAGAGCACAGAGTTCTGATACAAGGTGAATAAAAATCAATCTGAACAATTATGTTACTCAGATACTTTATATCATTATTTCTCATCACCTTGTCAAATTCTGAACATTAGAAATTAACAATAACTAGTACTGAGATCTAGGCAAATCAATTTCCATTTTTTATTTATATAGTTTAACATGTATTGACTGACAGAGTCCAGAAACAGATATCAAAATATAGCAACGGTTTGCCAACAAGAATAAGACAGATTACCTTTGTCTTCCATTATGATCTTTTCACACTGGACCTCTTTATTCTTTGGTGCGCCATTAAATGTTTGCATCATCCGTTCGACATACAAGTCATTGCCTAATCTATTTCTACAAAGGACTTCATAATTCTTATTTTTCAGTCTGCAAAAAAAGCAAAAAGTAACTGATGAATTAAAAACTACCATGAACATACATCATTACCTTTCTCCATTGCATGCTGTCGAGTGCTTTCATTTGCACAGAGTGTAACAATGTCAAGTGAGCATTAACACCTCCTTAGGAAAATATTTCACTACCTCACCACCAAAGGGCTGTTTCGCACTGGGCTTCCCAGCATCCACATTACCGTCAGAGTTTACTAATGTTCAGAGAATTTAGGGACTTTAATAGGCACATCGAAAGCTACAAACTCTTTCAAAGTATTACTGTTGCAGCATTGTGAGCATGCTGCATTCATAACTGGTTATTTGTGAGTATTTTTAAATTTTTATTTTTCTGAGACAGGGTTTCTCTGTGTAGCCCCAGATATCCTAGAACTCATGCTTGTAGACCAGGCTGGCCTTGAACTCACAGAGATTCATTTGCTTTTGCCTTCCCAGTGCTGGGATAAAAGGCATGAGGCCACCACTGCTCAGTCTAGTTATAAGTATTTTTAAATTCAAATTTTAATTTTATTAATCTAGGAAATATTTTCTAATCTCCCAATGTATATATGAATGCCTTAGTAGGGATGACTCATTTTTCATTTCAGTGTAGTTGAAGAATTTAGTGTAATTCTACTTTGAAATTTTAATTTAAAATGATTATGCCCCTCCCTTTATTATGAAGTGATCTTTTCCTAAGTATTCTGTCTGCTTTTTTGAAGGTTCTGAATTTCTTTTCCTACATTTTCTTGTATTAAAAAAAATCTTTGGGGGTGTAGAGATGCCTCAGTGGTTAAGAGTATCTACCATTCCTCCAGAGGGCCAGGAGTTGGGCTCCCAGGATCCATACTGGGAAGCTTGGAACCACATGTAACTTCAGCTCTAGAAAATGTAACGCCCTCTTCTGGCCTCTCCTAGCACCTACACACATAACAGAGTCTCTCTCTCTCTCTCTCTCTCTCTCTCTCTCTCTCTCTCTCTCTCTC
>LOJH01004617.1:20978-44417 GCA_001685095.1 Ellobius talpinus | reverse complement strand
AAATGGGTTAAATTAATATGTAAGAGTTAACCAATAAGAAGCTAGAGCTAATGGCCCAAGCAGTGATTTAATGAATACAGCTTCTGTGTAATTATTTTGGGGCTAAGCGGCTGGGAACCAACAAGCAATGCCCTCCCACAACAAGATCTCTCTCTCTTAAAGGTGCCATGCCTCTGCTTCCTTCTAGCAAATAGAGAAAGAAGCTGTGTTAAACTCTGTTTTTTTTAAATCTAGAATTCCTTTTCGAGCTCTCTCAGGTTTTTATGTAGATGTAGTTATCCATGTTGGTATGCTGATCAGTTGTATGAGGCTGTTCCCAGCTGCACATACCATAAAATAATCACTCAGAAACTATATTATTTAAATCATTGTTTGACCAATCACTTAAGCATATTGTTAGCTAGCTCTTATATCTTTGGTTAACCCATTTCTATTATTTTATATTTTATCACAAGGATCATGGTTTACCAGCAAGTTTCCAGCACATCTGTCCCTGGCCATGGCTATATGACTTCTCCTAACTCTGCCTTTCTCTCAGCATTCAGTTTTGTTTTCCCCACCTAGCTCTGTTCTGCCCTTCTCTGCTACAGGCCCAAAGCAGTTTCTTTATTAATCAATGGTAATCACAGCATACAGAGGGAAATCNAGCTCTTATATCTTTGGTTAACCCATTTCTATTATTTTATATTTTATCACAAGGATCATGGTTTACCAGCAAGTTTCCAGCACATCTGTCCCTGGCCATGGCTATATGACTTCTCCTAACTCTGCCTTTCTCTCAGCATTCAGTTTTGTTTTCCCCACCTAGCTCTGTTCTGCCCTTCTCTGCTACAGGCCCAAAGCAGTTTCTTTATTAATCAATGGTAATCACAGCATACAGAGGGAAATCCCACATCAACTTCTCCATAATAAAAAAGAAAATGTGAATTTTTACAATAAACCAAGCAAGATCCATACCTACCAATTCACACCCACCTCTCCAGTCTCATCTCCTCTCAGAGCTTTGCTTGCTTTGGGCTAAGACTCTGGCTACATTTCTTTTTTTGTGACTATAGTAAGTTCTCTGTTTAGAGAGAAGGAGATAAAAATAAATATCTGAGAGAAAGATATTTTCTTTTTGGGGGCAGGAAGTTCCCCAAAATCTGTGCAGGACTTCAGACAGAAAAGGAAGCAATTGCTTTCTGCATGCTTTACCCAATAATATTGTTACTTATGATATGCCTCAATTCCAGTTCAGTCCATGATGATGCCCCAAGGTCAATCTAAATCCAGAGTTGACTGCCTGGGGCTGGGTGCTTCACCTGAGAAAACCTTAGTCCTGCTGTGAATGACATCATCCCCTCTGAGTGACCCCAGACTCCAAGGCCTGTCTTTGAGGCAGATAGGAAGCAGAAGTGAAGCTTCCTGGGTTAAGACATACCTGGAAGACAGTGGAACCCTTCATTTTGTGTGCTGCAGCAGCAACAATAGAGTGGAAGGCTAACAGAGATCGTCAAAGATCCATCAAACACGCTATCTTCCCGGATGAACAAATAGTGACAGAAGTAAGTGCCTAGATCCAGAAAAAGAGATTATAGAAAGGAATATCTGAGAAATTTGTAAATGAGGGAGAAAGAGCAGAGAAAACAGCAAACTAGAGGTATTCATGCATAGGTATTCTACATGGGTATTCATACATAGGGACACACACACACACACACACACACCCCTTTGTGCTTCAGGCCCATTATAGAAATGTGTGACCTTAAAATAAACAGGACAAGACAAAGGGCACATTGCAACATATATTGCTGAGTCATGCAGATGCTTATATAATTTTGTACCCATTCTCATCACCTTGGCAAGAATCCCTTAGATCCCAAAATAGTTCCACATGTGATTCCCAGCTGACTGGGAAGCGGATGGCACCTGGCATGGTGAGCACGGAACACTCCCAAAGAAGTGATGACCCAGAAACTGTCCTCCCATCCAGAATCAGGTCAGCGGAACTTAGGAGGACAAATCTGTTAGCTGGAACATCTTGAAGGTATGAAAAGATACCCTTTCATTATAACTTGAATTTCATACAGCATTTAAAAAGGAGTATCAACCATGATTAAGAATCAGATGACTGGGTGGGCTTGGAGCTCAGTGGGTGAGTTCTTGCTTGGTATGTAGAGAGGGCCCAGGATCTGATTTTTAGCACCCACCCCAAAGTATCATAACATGTTGGCTTTGTCTATTTCTTTGGCACTATGTTAATCAGTTATCGTTTTTATTCTGGGCCTATAGCTGAGAGATCAGTGAGTGAAGATGCCTCTTTGTCAGCAACAGAACAAACAAGGTCAGCCAAGTGGAGTAGCCTAGCCAGCATCATTGAACTAAAACGTGAGGCCCAGGCCCAGGATTCATTTTTATTATTACATTTACATTTTATCCTTTAATATATTACCATTATCCAGGGCAGTGATTATAAAACGCCTTAATTCTAAACTGAATTTTAACCTAAGCAAAATATTTGCTTTCTAGGATAGTCTGGATCTTCAGTAAATACTAGAGCAATAATTTTATTATAAGGAGCCAGATCTGTGTTGGCAGAGGCTGCTCGTTTGTTTCCTGTCCTCTCAGACCCAAATAATCACTCAGAAACTATATTAATTATAACATTGCTTGGCCTATTAGCTTATGCATATTTCTAGATAACTCTTCTATCTTAAATCAACCCATTTCTATAAACCTGTGCATTATTATGAGGCCATGGCCTACTGGCAAGATTCCAACATTTGTCTCCTCTGGCAGCAGCTATATGACATCTCCTGATTCTGCATTCTTTCCTCCTCTATCTGCTTGGATTTCCTGCCTTGCTTTATTCTGCTAAGCCATTGGCCAAAACAGATTTATTCATTACGCAATAAAAGCAATATACAGAAAAACTTCTCACACCAGATCTGAAATGAAGAAAGCAAAAATGGTTTTATGCGTTGTATTCTTCTAAGAATCAAATCAAGGAGGAATTATCTTATTTTTAAAGCTAAACCTAAATCCAGTCTTTCTTTTTAAAGTTTTATTTTTATTGTATTAGTAGGGATGTTTGTTTATGTTTGTGTACCATGAACATGAATGAACATGCCTGGTGGACTGTGGAGGCCAGAGAAGGGCATTGGATGCCCTGGAACTGGAGTTACAGGTGGTTGGAAGTTACCATGTGATGCTGGAAATTGAACCGAGCTCCTCAGGAAGAACAGCCAGTGCTCTTAACCCCTGGGCAGTCTCCCCAGCTCCAGTTCTGCTCTTCCTGTCTCACAGATTACCATAGATCTGCTCTTCTATGAAGACTTGCTGTTACAGAATTGAGGAGGCCTCACATTAAAGAATCCACGATTGCCCATTCCCCACATGGTCAGTGTTCAACTGTGATAGAAGGGTGGTGAAAAGCAGGGTTGTAGCCTGTGGGTACCTGGTGTGACCTGGGTTAAATCTCTAGGACTGCAAAATAAGAACAAGAGGAAGGAGGAGAAAGAAACACAAGAAAACTTGGGTGGGGTGTGCTAGCTAAACGTGCTCGCTAAAACTTCCAGCAGATGGCAGTGTCTAAGAACATTATGGCACACAGCTTCCCCACAGCTCATTTCCAAACAGAGCACGTTCAGCAAGGGGGCTTGGTGCTAGGGTGAGCTCAGGGCCACCACTCAACCACACCCTCCACTGCCAACAAACAAGAGTCTTTAGGCTTTGGCTAAAGCTGCTTTTCCAAATATTGTGGCATTCATTGTTTTTGGAACTAGCAAAGTGTCACATTTTTCTAATAACTTTTTCATGTGGGACTGCCCTTCAGCTCAATGGTTTTAATAAGTTACAGTAAGTTTGGTTAACTTTATTTGAGGAATTTTATGTAAAGTACTTGAAACATGACCTCCCTCATCCCATACAAAGTCTCTTGTAGCTCAGGCTGTTCTCAAACTCACTATGCAGCTAAAGATGACTTTGAAGCTACAATTTCTGATCCTCCTGCCTCCGCTTCTCAAGGCTGGAGTTGCAGGCATGTCCACCATTCTTGGTTTAAAGCAGGACTAGGGCTCAAAACCAGGATCTTTTATATGTTAGGTGAGCACTCTACCAATTAGGCTGTAATATATCCCAACCTCAAATTTAATTCTTTACCTATAATTATGCTTGCCTTGCTTACCAGGCTTACTAAGCTTTGGACTGCTGCTGCTTTGTGTTAGCTCTTCAGTGTCTTGCCCAAGCATAAACACAGGATTAGACTCTTGACATGCACACAGGTGACCACAATGCTCATGATAGATCTGTTACCTAGCAACAAATAACTGCTTATCACACTTCCCTAACAGATAAAGCCTTGTACAAACTACTTAACCTTACCCTGGATGGACAGGCACAAGTCCTCTGAGCTCACCACAGCCATTCTCACCTCCATACTGTAACCTTGGTCTCCTTGTTTAAAAATCTCCTGTTTCAGTCTTCCTGAAGCCATGTGCCTGCCTTGCTTCAAATGCTCTTCACCAAGTGTTCACTGAGATTGGTTCCCATCTCCTGTCTTTGTCCTCCCATCTTCCCTGTGCATCTTCTCAGAGTGATGAAAACATCATTTTCAGAATTAGATTCTGTACGCATAATTCCTGCTTTCTTTAACTTGATGGTAATAAAGCCAGTCTGGTCTTTATTCATTCCCTGGTTTAGGAATCCTGGAGATTAAATCCAGGGCTTCAGCAAACTAAGCATGGATTCTACCACTGAACTACCCTCATAGCCCACATTCTGATTCCTAGATACCTAGATACTCACAGAGTCATCTATGGTTCATGGAACATCTTTAAGGTATAATCCATTCTTTATGTTCAATTGCCTTAGAATTCACGTACCTTTTATTTTTATTTTTTTCACGTACCTTTTAAAAGGAAGCTCTTTTCACAGGTGTGTGTACCAGTCGCATCTCTCATACCATTCTTTTCTTTTCTTTTTTCCAGACAAGGTCTTAGGTAGTTAAAGCTGACCTTGAACTCACTAAGTGGCCATGGATGACCTTGTGCTTATGATCCTCCTGTCTCTGCTTCCTAAATAGGTGCTATGGTTACAGGTGTGTACCACTACATCACTTGATATGGGATTCTCCTCTGCATGCTGTGAATATGTTTTATTACCATTGGTTAATAAAGAATCTGCTTTGGGCCTATGGCAGGGAAGAATAGATCAATGTGGAAATTTCAAGCAAAGATAGAGGAGAAAAGAAGGTGGAATCAGGGAGATGTCATGTAGCTGCCGAAGGAAACCCATGCCGGAAATTTATCCAGTAAGCCACAGTCTTGTGGGAACACACAGAATAATAGAAATTGGTTAATGTAAGATGTAAGAGTTAGTTACACCTAAGCTAATAAACCTCAGCTAATAGGCCAAACAGTGTTTTAATTAATAAAGTTTCTGTATGATTATTTCTGGTCTGGGCAGTCAGGAAATGAATAAGCAGTGTCCTACAATTTATGAATGAAACCCAGGGCTTTGTATATGTTGAGCAAACAGTCTTCCATGTGAGCTACATCCCAGTCCCATTTTTGTTCTTATTTACGAAAGCTAATGAGTATAGCATGACATATTTAGTGTGTCTATATAGACATACAAGCATTCAGATCACGGGTGTAGGATGAAGTAGCCTCACTCATCTCCAGAGAATCAGCCTCATCAGCCCCTTGTGACCACCTTTCACCAGAATGCCACCATATCTTCTCATGGCAGTCGTCCACATTTACATTTGAAATAGTTGAGTCATCCTGCACAGTGTGTCCCTTAGTTACTTTTCAATTTCTGTCATAAAAGGTCATGACAAAGGCAACTGATAGAAAGAAGGGTTTGTCTATACACTTGGAGGCCCAAAAATGTGAGCCTATTTCCACCTTGTCTGAAGGTCAGAGCCTTTTAGTTTGTTCAGAATTGTTGACAACAACCAGGGCTACACATCTGATGATGGGTGTGGTCACTTGGTCCTTCTGACATTAAGATGGCCCATACAGGTAGATCCACTCCATCCTGGCAGATGGTCAGGATGTGCAAGCCTACTTCTGCTCCTTCTTTTGTAACTGGAGGTTTAACCTGGGGAGTGGCTGCCTTCAGGATACTTGGTCTAAACAACAGAATGCTAATGAATGGACTAATGGCTTGATGGTTCAAAGTACTGAAGCAGTTAACTGTTCGAGTTTTCCTTTGGATCATATTAAAGAAGTCTTTTGTGGCCTTCTTCCCCCTTTTGTATTGGGGTATAAAAGTGTATGGAAAATTAAATGTGGGCAATTTCAGTATTCACTGGAACTCCCTCTCAGTGCTATCCTGTGTTTTTTGTTTTATTATTGTTACTAGCATCTTTGTCCTCTTTATTATTTTTCTGATCCACACATCCCTACCCTGGCAAGAGGTATTTTTATCGAGGCTGGGGAGGCTGGTCCCGGACTTATACATCCCCATCACAATGGGGAGCATGGCAGCAGGAGGAAGGGTCTCTACATCTCAGTCACAGAGGTAGGGAGCCTGGCAGCTGGAGGAAGGCTCTGTCTATATATATCTCCATCATGGTGGGGAGCATGGCAGCAGGCAGGGAGACACTGGAACAGCATCTGAGAGCTCGCATCTTGATCCACAAACAGAAAGCAGATAGAGCTAACCTGAATTGCCAGAGTCTTAAGGCGTATCAGTTAATTGGATGCTCATTTTTATCATTGGTCTCCAATAAGCCATTCTCCTTTCTATTTTCACGTGTGTGCATCATGTTAGAAAAAGGAAATGTTTAGTATCTCCCCCTCCCCTGCAAACAAGCCATAAAACAGCAATGAAACAAACTGTGAGTTATCTGCACATGGAGGAAAGGAAAGTCTGGCTAACTCATCCAGCGTGGTTTTCTTTCTCAGGGTTACCTGGGGACTTTTAAAGGATGCTAACAAGCTGTTTGTACAGGCCCTCTTGACTACATGTGAAAAGATCTAGGAAACGCCTGGGCGTTTGGGGTAATCCTAGTCTACTCACACCTGTAATCACAGCATGTGGAAGGTGGAGGCAGGAGGCTCAGAAAGAAATTCAATCACATTCTGGTTACATGGTAAGTTCAAGACCAGCCTAGGCTACATAAGACTTCATCTAAGAAACAACAACAAAATGACAGTGTTTTGCACCATGTAACTCCGTGGCCCTAAATACCACCAAGTACCTACCAGTATCTAACCCAGTATCTACCAGATACAATCTGCCCCAGAAAAACCTAATCAGTGTATTCAAACGGGCAAAGTGGGATTCACACTGTCTGCTGAGGGCCAGTGTTTGGGAATGGCTAGAATATGTGTCGAGAGTTCCCATAACACAATCATTTATGCAGAAGTATCTGTGTCTTGAGTGTGTGTGCACATGTGTGTGGCAGGAGGGAGGCAGGGGATCACTGATGAGATGTCTGAGTGCCTTTATCAAAAATGCACACATGTATTTGTGCACCAGTTGTATAAAACCTAGATGCTTAATGGGTCTGAGGGTCACAAAGGTGAGAAAGGTCAGGAGCCACACATCTGTGGATATGCTTTTAGGCTGTGTAAAGATAAACTACATTTTTCAGGCAATATGGAATATTGAGAACACAAGAAGACATTCCTTAGTTTAAACACACACACACACACACACACACACACACACACACACACACAGCCTGAGCTGCTGAATTAGAGAGATCTGTACCCCCATGTCATCCTCGGCTTCCCTGCTCTGCTCATCTTGCCTGGCTCATGTCAGACACTCCTGATTCCATTCATTTTGCTCCTGTTTCTCTCCTCTCCTCCTTTCTCATCAACCTTAGGAAACCTCTCTGGTTCAAGTTCTCTCTGTGCACAAACTTGATGCCCGAGATAGCCCTAGATCATTTGAACATGAATTCATGTGTCTGTGGATTCCAAACAACCTGAGCTCTGAAACTCCATCTGTCTTGTAAGGTCTGAACAGGGTCTGGCACCCAGAGATGTGTGAAATGACTCTGTGTGGATACCCAGGCACACACACGCACACACACACACACACACACACACACATAAACACACAGACACACACAGAGGACATATCCATTCGGCGGGTATGTATTCAGGAAGGAAATCTTTGAACTTGAAACAATCCCACAGTAGCCGAGAGACCTTGTTCAGAAGGAGCCAGTGCCTATGAATAACTAATGGTCTCCTGAAAGGGAGAGACACTTCCCATGTGACTGAGTACTCAAGTGATTTGCATAAGTGGATTTTTATAATCAAGATTTTTCAGGGCCAGTGAGATGGTTCAGCTGGTAATCACACTCGCCATCATGCCTGACCTCCTGAGTGGCATCATCAGGACTCACTTGGTGGAGGGAGAGGACCAACTCCCGAAAGGTGTCCTGTGACCTCTGCATGCACACACATGTAGATACACACACACACGTGCACATGCACACACACACAAGCATGCACAGGCACAAACCTATACACACACATACATGTCCATACACATACACACAGATAAACACAAAAAATTAATTTCGACTCTTCATTATTTTTAATTATTATTCTTTGAGTACACATGTGTATAAAAGTCACCAAAATACAACACAATGGAAAAGAAATTTTCCCACCCAATCCCCAGCTGCTTAGTTCTCTCCCTTGAAGCCACTAGCTTGAGTGAACCTTTTTCCTAAGGAGCCGAGGCATCTTAAGCTTTTAATATTGAATACTGTTTAAATGTTATTTAATCTTATGTGTATGAGTGTGAGTGTGCACACCTGGGTATATGTCTGTGCACCATGTGCATGCAGAAACCCTTGGCGCTCAGAAGAGGCATCAGAGCCCCTGGAACTGGAGTTACAGATGGTTGTAAGGGGCAGTGTAGAAGCTGGGAACTGAATCCAGGTCTACTTAACCACTGAGCCATCTCTCTACCCATCCCCCACACTTAATTTAATACTTAAAATAATATACATCCAAAATAAACTATTTGTGGCTGAGGTATTCTCAGCTTTTGACAACTGCCAAAAGGAAGTTTGTGGGGTGGCCCCTGACATGGACATGTGGAGTGTGGGGCACCTATAAGGTTTCCGGGCAGATTTGGCCAGGAGGCAGCTGGAAATAGAGACCTGGGGGCTTAGGAGAGGGGTCCGGGCAGGAGGTGGAAATCGAGGATAATACGTTGTTGTGCCATAGTTATGGGCAGCAGCCCACGCAGCACGGATAGAGGGGGTGAGAGGCCGGCTGTACAGCGAATGCTGGCAGATGCTAGGAGAGCTCACACCCAAACCAGGAAGGATAAGGGGGGAGTTTATGGTGATCAATTTCAACATCAAAGTAAGTCCTAATTCTGCACTCTGCTGTTTCCATATAGGAATGTGCCAGAAAGGCAGCCCTCAGGATGCAGGAAAGAGGGGAACAAGAAAGTGTTACTAACCAAGTGAGGGACGAGAAAAGGATATACAAATGCACATGCGGGGAATGTGGGAACATTGAAGCAACTGACACAAGTTTGTGTCTTTTAACGAAACAGCAGCCCCAACGACAGCGTCCCTAGGACCAGGCTGGTCTCAGATTTGCTAGGTAGCTAAGGATGACCTTGAGCTTCTGACCCCTCCGCCTCCTGCCGGATTCAGATGCGCACTACCACACCTAGTTTAAGCAGTTTCGAGGCTCAAACCTGGGGCCTTGGGCAGCCTGTGGTCTCTCCCCCTTAGAACTCCTCATCAGGGTCCATTTGTAAGTGTGTATGAATTTCCTCGGGTGGCCTTTCCTCCTCCTGGCTGGTGGAACAGAACGGAAACACCTGGCTCAGGTTGCCCTGATATGAAAATCACTCACCTGAGCTGAATCAGTGATTGTTAAGGTGAGCCAAGTCTATTCCCAAGTACCTAGAAAGAGAGGCCAGGAGCTCAATAGAGGGTGTTTAATAAAACTCCTGGGAGGAAGAGGGAGGAGGGAGGAGAGAGAGGAGAGGAGGAAGGGAAGGGAAGAAAAGGATAGGAGACAGAGAAAGAGGAGGAAAGAGAGGAGGGGTATAGTTTATATATTTTGAGCATTTATATATTTATTTTTTTTACCTAGAACTTATGCTGTGTCCATTGCACAAACTGTTCAATGCAAGTGAACTATTTCGGTAAGGCTCGTATGCAGATGAAGCTGAGATCTGCACAAAGCTTGTAGGCTTGCCCTGTAGGGCTCCAATACCAGACTGAAGCACAAAATACAGAGAACACAAGATGCACGGCCACTGTGGAAGATCGACAACAATAAATATTAACATTTACAAAGCAAAGTCTATGTCCCTATGAATCATCGTGGTCATTCGTGTTTGGAACAATTTTTTTTTTTGATTGGCACAAATAAAGCATTAATATTGAATAGGGTCAGTGTAATGTGACAGCAGGCAGGTGAGGCTGGGAAGAACAAGAGGCCATCCGTCCCCTACTGGAGAACACCTTGTTCATGCTGGTCGGCTCCTGGGTCCTGGGATGTGCTATGGAGATGGCTTCAGGGCCTTTAGACAAGGAAGACTTCAACCATGTTCACGGAGAAGGCCTCCTCCGACTTCAGTTCTCTGGAACCACGCTGTGTGAAATTCTGGGAAAGATGTTTCCTCATCAGCTCTGCAGGAGGGAGCACGCCTCTGGAAATTCACCTTCAGGAAAAGCTAAGAGGTCACGCCTGGCGGGTGACTCACTCCTCCAGGTATTTTCCGCTGAACTCCGCTTAGGAGGACTTGAGTGCCTGGCTTGTTTCACCTGCCCTGGGGAGGCAGGAACAAATACGTGTTCACCCCAGATACCACACTAATGAAAGACCAGAGGAATGACCCTGCCTAGTCCAGCATGATTACTTACAGGAACATGGGTGAGGGGGTGCCTGTGGGTGTGGAAGTTTCCCCCAGAGAGCTAGAACACAGAGAAGCCCCCACACCAGCATGGGTAAGGGCCTCCTTCCAGCTGTGGAGTTTCTCCTTCATTTACCCTAAGAGCTCCAGCAGATGTAACAGAATTAATCACAGCTGGGAGGAAGCGCCTCCCCCCTACCCCAGCCACACAGAGATTTCAGGTGGGAATCTAATAAGAACCCCGTCCCCACATTTCATTGAGGTAGAAGGCCAAAAGGCTACTCTTGTTGGGGAGAAAGGTCTCCTGCCCATAACCACAGCTACTCCCCAAAGTGGAAATGGCTGTTTTGTAGACAATAACGGGTCCGCAATCTAGCATGTGGAAAGCCCTGGGTTCCAACACCAGTCCCACACATTAGGAAACAAATAAACAAGCAAACAAACAAAGGTTCACTTCTTTTTCCAAAACAGAGACAGCAAAATTTAGTATGTAATTGCTGCACACATTTTTTGCACAAAAAATGACGTTCTTCACCAAAGATGCGTCTGTCCACTGCTGCTTTCAGACCCTCAAGGAGAGAGAGAGAGAGACAAATCCGGTTCTATGCACACCGGTTGGTTGGAGTCCAGAAATGCTTTACCAACAGCATCACTTCTAAACCCTGGCATGGCTTAGAGCACACAAAGGCCAGTCTCTATCCTGCTAGGTGCTCCCATGTAGCCTACGGGAGCTACACCGAAGTTGAGCTAGGGAAAGACCCTTGTGCCCCTCCCTTTGGCTGTCAGACCATTGAAACAAGGGAGGGACCCCTTTCCCCCCTCCTCCCCAAGGAACTGGAATTGTTGTTCTTCCCAGTGTGGCATCTTTGGATAACTCCCCTTTCTCTGCTCTAACTGCCCTGTTTAACTGGTCTCTTTAATTGATCAGTTGAGAACAGGTTTTCATATCTACTTTGTTAGGGCTGCCAGGGCCCAGCTTTGACCCTAACAGGTAGGTAACATCCTGAATCAATTTAAAACTGCTGATATAACTCACACTATCACCAGCTCCCTTCTAAGAAGGAAAATAACCAGCCCACATTGAACCTCTTCTCAAGAAACAGGTAGGTGATCAGAATCTAAATACAGTTCCTTTGCGATGTTAGCACTCAGGACCCCTCTTGTGAATTGCCCAGAATTCTTCTCCCCGGCTTTTTCTTACGGACTATAGCAGATTAGAAAGAAAGATGGACTGAAAGAGTGTACGTACGGCGAGAGGGGTAGCTCAGGGGTCAGAATACAGTGACTGTCGAACAGCCTAGATTGAAAAAGAAAACCCTAAGGACAAGCGACTCTTCTAAGGTGGAGTTTTTCTGTTTATGTCATGTGCCTGTCTCCTCCATTCCATCCCACCTCCTCTCTGCTGGACTCAGGCTCTGGTAACCATGATTCTGTCTACATCTCAAGGCAAACTGTGTCAGCTCCCACACCTGTAGTTTACACATTATTAAGATATGTGTAGTTTACACATTATTAAGATATGTGTAGTTTACACTCACTAGGATACGCGGCAGCTACTATATCCTAGGGACACACGCTGAGTATAGACTTGGATTAGGCAGTCTCCAAAGTGTTTTGGTTTCACAGTTGAGCTGCCTTGGTTCTAAAACATGTTGCCCTGACAATGGGAGATAACCATTCTAAGACACAAGAGGAAAAGCAAGCGCACGCGTGCGCGCGCGCGCACACACACACACACACACACACACACCACAGACGTTTGCTGCACACGTGATACCTCCACCCTCAGCTTTAGGCTTCATCCCAGCACATCATGAACCCTGCTCACAGTGCTCTGAGGAGCTGTACCATGATCACATTCTTTTTAGGGAGTGGGGGAGGGGAGCACAGAGCTTCTCTGTGTAGGTCTAGGTGTCCTAGAATTTGCTCTGTAGACCAGACTGGCCTTGAACTCAAAGAGGTGCCTGTCTTTGCCTCCTTTGCCTTAGTTCTGGGACTAAAGGCGCGTGGCACCACGCCCGCTCGAGAGCACATTCTTTATCTCCTGTTTTACTCACTTGTTTGTGCCTTTCATCCTCTACGAGTGCACAGCCCATTAGCAAGCATCTCATCTCCTGTGCCTTGGTCCCTGGAGCAGCAGAAGTCACACAGGAAAGTTCTCAGTACGTACTTTTAGAAAGGAAGAACCCGTTGTCGCTTTTGACATTTTTTTCTTACATTCGTATTCAATTTTATAACCAATCTCCCTCCCTAGGAATGATTTACTTTACTTTCTTTAGCCCGCATTGCCTAGATGTTTAGCAGGTACCTTTCTTCCAGCTGAAAAAAGTGCATTCCTTCCCCTTATCATCCCCTCTCCAGCTCCTAGGGCTGCCATTCTCTCACTGCTGGGATTCAAACCCCGAGACTTCGCACACACTAAGCATGCCATGCGCCCTACCTCTGAGCCCCACTCCAGCTGCTAACACCTTTATATCAAACCGTCTCCTTTTCTTCAATTTCCAGCGTTCCCTCTGTTCCCCAGTACTGTGGTAGCTCCACCCGGACTCCCTCAGATTTTCAATAAATTGGGCCTAAAAGCACCCCATGAACACCGCGTTCTATTCCTACTTCCGTCTTCTGGGCTTGGCAGAGGAGAGCTCTATTTATAGAGTTAGCAGTCCTTCACAAGATCTACACACTTAGAGAAAACAAAAGGCAAATTCTCACACACTGGAGTCAGTAAGATTGCTAGAGAATGGGGAAACAATTTATCATAAGAAAACACAGCTGCCCCAATCTTCAGAACACCTTTCCATGCAGGAGTAAGGAACCAGGCCCTGGGCTGGGAAGGCAGAACTGTGACGTGCAAAAATCAGGCCCCTTGGTTTTCTTAGGCAGCTATTAGTTGAAGCAGGTGTGGGGAGAGGGGAGGCCAATGCCTTATAGAAGGAATTTGAACATGACGGGCAATATTTAGTTTTCTTCTGTTTTTAGTTTTTGTTTGAAACAGACTCTTAACAGGAGGGTCCAGGCTAGTCTCAAACTCCTGGCTTTCCTCTGGACTCTGCATCCCCAGTGCTGGGATTCCAGGCATGTGCAAGACCCTTGCTCTGATGTGAGTGTTGAAAGAGTTCAGAATCACGGGGGTCTTTCTGAGGGATGGACCAGCAGCAGCATCTTTACCGAGGGGACTGGTCTAAAGTTGAGTCTAAATGCAATCTAGACATAGATTTCTATTTGTGCAAGATGGGGACGATCCAGAAGGGCCTGAGAGGCAGGTTTAGGCGACAACTGCCACAGTGAGAGCCAGACCTCAAGCTGGGAGAATACCGCGGCTGCCAGAAGGTGACCTCCAACTTTGAGAGAGGGAGCGGGGGAGAGCATGTGCTTACTGCAGCCTTGTCCTTGAAGGGGATTGAGCGAGCCGAGGGGAGTGGTAGACCCGGCTCGGGTTTCCAATCACAATAGAGAAAGCTAGGAGGCTGGAGGGCAGCGGGCCCCGCCTCCTCCTCCTCCTCCTCCTCCTCCTTGCAGCTCTAGGACCGGCGGTGCAGTCTGCTGACTTTGCGGTGGTTTTCCTTCCTCAGCGCGAGGCAGGGTCTCTTCTTTTCCGGTAGGTTTGACCCAGGACTCCAAAGCCCGACTCACAGAACAGCAGGGTGTGTGTTGGGGGTAGGGAGCGAAGAGGCGTAATTGTTTGGCGGAACAGGAGGAAGGAGCTACGACACATCCACCTTCTGGGGCCTTTGCCTCTGAGCATCTCAGCTCCAGCCTTTTTCTGCCTGGCGGTTTTTGGCGTCCAGCCCAGGGAGCAGCGGTGGGCAGGAGGCTGGGGCTGAACTCTGGGCTCGGTCTGCATCCTGTAGGCTGGTCCCAGGCCTGTGTGCTATCGAGGGAGAGATTTGTACGAGCTTAAGTCAACCTAGTCCCACCAAGTCCACGGTGGGCAGGTGGCAAACACATCACTCACCTGCTGGGGTGCAGGCTGGGGGCACGCGCCTAGGTGCCATGGAATCCGGCGGGACAAGTGGGTCCTGTGAAGGTTGGAAGGCCTTGCACCCAGTGATGGATTAAGTTCCCTGCGATTGTAGGAATGGGGATAAACGTCCGGCTTCATCCCCGGCTCACGCAGCCTCCCCTTCCCACCCTCCACCCCCCCAGGCGGGTACCTGCTCTTGCTGTGCCTCTTGGATGCACTAAGGGTTTGTTTCCTTCTTGTGTTCAGTGTGCAAGGCCTAGACTTGCCTCCGGAGACTTTATCCGAGATGTGCACTGCTGCCTCCCTCGCGACCTGCTTTGCACAGGAGAGGTGGCTTGTGGGCCACGAACCGAGTGAGCCCCAACCTGGGGTGGGGGAATTCGAGGAAAAACCTGGGCTTTAACAGTTAACACAGAAAGATCCTCTGCGGAGGGGACCTTAGTCCCTGACGCTTGATCAAGTCCGCAGGGGAGGGGATGTGGGGGACCCTGAGACTAGCGTGTTTTGTTTGTTTGTTCCAGTTTTTCTCTCCCTACAGTCACCTCTCCGATTTGACACCAGGCCTGCTGCAATGCTTACCATTTCCTTCTTATTTTCTACCACTGTTGGGTGCTGGGAGGAGAATGTGTACTTTTCTCTACACAGCTGAGTCTGCCTGTGCTTGCTGGATCTTCAACAGTGTCGCTTTTGAAATTACCCAAACCAATTTAAGATGTCTTCAGGACAGCCCAGTTGGAGAAAGCTTCTGCTTTCCCTTTCTGGATTCACACACACACACACACACACACACACACAAACACACACACACACGACAGGCTCTTCTTAGTAATCTCAAGATTTCACTGTGTGTGTGATGGAGTCTGACCTTGACCTCCCCTGATTCTCCTGCCTCCCGTCTCCTAAATGCTGGGATTCCAGGCCGTCCTAATGTTTTCTAGAACCTACCTAACAGATTTTAAGCCAACTAACAAAAATAAACTTGGTATGGGCAGGGATTGGGGAGGCTGTGCTTTTCTTACTGGAGAAGAAAAAAAAAAAGACAGCCTCTCTGTTGAAGCTGCTTAAAATACAGGGTCTGTTTGAATTCGCTAAGTCCTTTGTCCCAGCCCTTTGGAGGCATTTCAGTCTTTGTGTCCACCAGGAAGGTGCAAACGTGATTCTCTAAGGCAAAATAACCCCTGAAGTGGTACAGTTTGGAGAAACGGTTCAAAATAAACTTAACTACAGACTACAATAGTCGTGATTGACTCCAGCTACTTCCTTCAGGACAACTAACGGGTTCTTCACACAGCAGTTAGCAAAGCCAGGTTTTGACACGTAGCTCTTCAGGGGTTAAAAGTGAAAATGGCTGTAGGAAGAACAGGATGGGCTGTGAATAGGGGACCAGCCCCTCAGCTGTGATAAACTAAGCTAAAAAGCAAGAAAGTAAAGTAATCAGCATAGACTACTAAATCTGATACTTGGTTGTGATGGAGAAACTTGTGAGGAGGACAGAGCTGCACAGAACATTTCATGAGATTGAAAGCACAAAACTCAGGCTTTGCCCTCCCGGAGTGAAAGTAATTATTTAAAATGGGAATTATAATCATTTCTGATGGCTTTTAAAAAAGCTGTAAATATAAGTTAGCTGGTTAACATGGTGGTACATAAATTTCTTATAGGGACAGTGGAAAGAAATAGCTTATTTAAGTACAAATGTCCCTACTCTTTAGCCAGTAATGAGCAGTTATAACAAAAAAGGTCATAGGAGTGATGAGGGCAACTTAATTGCTTGCATGGAGTCCTCTGCCCAGGAGAAGAACTTTTATTTTAAGCTCCTAGAGAACTTTCCTGTGTTTAAATCATCCATTAGGTGTGATGTGGTTCCGCAAATGCAGTCTGTATTTAGATCACCCTGAGGCCCCTTGTTGCGCTGCACTTTACTCTGGTATGGAAGCTCTGTCATTTTAGGCTGTTTCTCATTCAGATTCCACTCGTGTAAAATGCATTGATCACCCTTTTCTTGTAGGCAACATGGCAACCCTTAAGGAAAAGCTCATTGCCCCAGTTGCGGAAGAGGAAGCGGCTACCCCGAACAATAAGATTACTGTCGTAGGTGTCGGACAAGTTGGAATGGCATGTGCTATCAGCATTCTGGGAAAGGTATGTTTTAAGAGCAAGAGAGGTCACGCGTGCTGCAGGAATGCATGTTCTAGCTGCACAGCCTAGGGGAGGGTTGTCTTTAAACAACCCTCAGCAATCTGAAGTAACTTGTAGGGTCACGCTTACTTATCTTTCAGTACTTGTACACTATCAGAGGGTTCTGGTCACTCTGTGTGACCACCCAGGGATTTCTTGACACTGCTATAGTAGTGTGGTGTCCCCCATCATATTCATATTTAAAAGTCTCCATGTTGCCAAAATCACATCCGTCATAGCTGGGTTTGCCTCAATCCAAGACAAGCATTTTATACCCTTACCACACCTCTTTTTCTATGTCTCGTAAGCCTTTGTCTTTTTTCTGCTGGTCCAGGTCAGTTTTGGGGCATCCTCTTCAGTATATGCCTTTTGGGGACTTCTTTGTGATTAACCCAGTTGTATCCGTTGGATGGGTGTCACATCAGGAGGACAGCATGGTAACTTGCCTCCTTTCTATGGTGATGAACTGAGACTTGGGGTTGAATGAGTGGCTGGAAAATTCAGATGCCGTGGTCTCTTCTTAGGGGATTTTTGTAGAGTGGCTTGTTGAAAGAATGTCTTACTAGTCTCAAACCTTAAACCTATGGCTTTATTTGGAAATGATTTCAAACTTAAAACAGAAAATTTGTAAAAATTATCTTAATAAATCAGCATTTCCATGTATGCATCGCTCAGATTTGCCAGCCCTCTGCATTTTACTGTCTTCTCCCCCCTCTTCTCCTCCCTTTCCTTCCTTTCATCTCTCTTGCCTCCTCCATTATGTGTCTATGTGTATGTATGTATACATATACGTATGTGTATGTATGTACATATGTATGTATGTGTATCCGTATTATGTATATATTATGAGTTTCCTAAAGCATTTGAGAATATCTTGATGAGATGAAGCTTTCTAAGCCCTCCAGCATGTCTTCTAAGAACAGGAGAAATTCTTACATAATCATTGCCGTCCACAGCTCTCGGCATCAGTTTTAAGGCTGACTTTATGTCTCCAGACTTAGCTATTCCTTTCGCCGTCCACCTGTCTAAACTCTTTGCTGTGCTTAGATAGTCCTTGCGGTTCACATCACTGTTTCTTTCCTTGTTTCTCTGACTTTAGTGACTTGAGGTCTTGCTCATTCTGAGAGCGTCCTTACACGTAGGAAAAAAGAAGCAATGCTTGCGAGCAGCACCTCCCGTGCCACAGAGTACACTGGCTCTTTGTGAGGAGGCTTCCCGAGTACCTCTGACCAAGCATATTCCTTCTGTTTGTGAAGTTTAATGGGTTGTTGTTGTTTTGTTGGGGACTGAGCACAGGAACTCTTCTGTATGCTAGATGAGCATTTTACAGCTCAATTGTTGGGTGCATTCCCAGCACTTTTTATTTTCATTGCTTTTGAGATTCTGTGTGTATCCCACACTGGTTTCAAAGTTGTGATCCCTCCTGCTTCCACCTCCTGAATGTTGGGATTAGGGGTATGTGCCATAAGACCTGACCCCAAACTTTAGGTTCTTTTTCTTATTTATTTTATGTGTATGGGTGTTTTGCCTGAATGTATGTGCATTCATGCCTGAGGAGGCCAGAAGAGGGTGTTGGATCCTCTGGAACTGAGGTTACAGATGGTGGTGAGCCACCATGTGAGTGTTGGGAATCTAAGCTGGTTCCTCTGCAAGAGTAGCTTGTGCCATTAACCACAGAGCCATCTCTCCAGTGTGTAAATTTTAAATTCTAAAGGATCAAATTGTGAATCTTTTAACTGAGAAATAGTTATCAAAGAACTGATCAGTGTGTACTGTGCCCTTTTGCTTGTTTTTTTTTCTAGCTGCTTTTAATTGACTAGATACCTATGATATGTGATAGTATCCTGAATTATAGGGCTTTTAAACTGTCTTAATTGGGTGTTCACTCTTTGGTCAGAACAAAAACAGTTGAGCTTATATTTCTTTTTTTAAAAAAAAATAAGTGCATGGCAAATATACCATGTACAATGCTATTGAACTGCTTTATTCTAAATATTTGATAGATTAAAAAGTACTTTTGTCAGGGAGGGGGCAGATGCTACTGTTTTGCTGTGGGGTCTCCTTCAAACCAGTCTGGCCTCAGTTTCATGACAGTTCTGTGTCAGCTCAACCTTCCAGATGCTGTAATTCTTGGCCTGTAACACCACATCCTCCTAACAGAGAACTTTTCTTATTATTGTCTTAAGACAGAGTGACTGAGGCAAGAGAAATTATATCACCTGTCCATTGTCATGTGAGCTGCACAGATGGCTATCCCTCCACGTATCTGACAAAAAAAACTCTAAAGTTGACCATAGAGATAACAATACACTCAGAGAGAGAACATTCTTGCAGCGCACAGGGCCTTGGATTCAGTTCCTCAGTACCACAAAATAATGTACTTATTTAATGTGAATAACCCACCCAGTGCCACAGACAGCAGCACAGGACACTGGAGAGAATTGTAGCCCTGGGTCCTGCAGCCTACTGTGGCTGCTCAGAATATCTTAATACATATCCCTAGGCTAGGACAAGCTCAAAAATGCAAATTAGTGAATGGTACTTCCCCATTTGGTTAATTATTTAAAAAGTTATATCTTTTCCTCCCATAAAAAATCTCGAACTTGAATATAAAATTGCTGGTATCAAATACCAACCCATTGATGTCAGTCATTTATTAACTAAGAGGCAGAATTCATAACTACATCCATTCCTCTTGAGATTAAAAAGATTTCTACATTAGCATTCTTGGCTTCCAACTGGTCTTGCTCCTTGATAGTTTATTTATAGTCACAGTAAATGCATGATCTGTGGAGATGTAGGTAGAGAGATTTGAGTCATCTGCAGCATAAGTCCTTGATCATGCTATCTCTTTGTGTATCTCTGCTTGTGGAGGGTGTGCGGCACACACAGTCAGCTATATTCAGCGCTTTGGTTACTTTTTTAGGTGCTGACTCTCCTGCTTCCTTCAGCTAAACATGCACTTCAAAGCTAATTCTCTACACCCACTGACGCAGAGGCGCTGACATCCTGTGGTGTGCTTTTTGACATAAGCACTGGATTGTGTTCTGCTGTTACTAAAAGACAATTGGAATTGCTGGTGCTGGGTGTGGTTACAGAATATTAGGCTATTATTAAGTGAGAAGGTGCTAATTTTGAACTAAAAAAATGAAAATGAGGGTGTTGTGGGCTCTTAGATGCTGCATGCAGAAGAACAGTTATCTTTAAAAGTTTTCCAAACACATATAAGTAAGAAGGTATATAAAAGTTTGTGTACATATTTGATACAGAGCTGTCATCTCTCCCCGTGCTAAGGGATTGGTTCCTGAGGGCTGGCTCTTTATCCTAAGACTTGGCTGCCTTTCCTGCCAAGTTAAACATTCTAGGACTCAACCACATTCAACTCCAATGTGAACTCACCTTTGGAGATTTAAATCGATCACCCTCCCATAAGCCCTCTGAATTATGATGACATCAAAACACACTTCTAATGTTGTTCTGAGTCAGTCTTTATCTATCATCTGTCTTTGTCTCTCTCATCGGTATGTGTGTGTTCATATATGTACATATTTGTTCATATATATGTTCATATATGTACATAATGTGTAGGCAATGTGTCTTTTAATGAACCAACTTAACTTTCACGAGGAATCTTTGTAATTTTTTTGAATCATCATTGAAGACCAAACACCAAAGTTGAAGATTTTAGACATTGGGTACTTAGCCATTTGTAAAAGACTTCTTTAGGATATATTGGTGCTAAACCTTCCTTGTGTAACTTAGGATGCTATATTTATACTCTAACACGTGGTGAGCAATTTAAATGAGAAGGCGAGTTATTTTCCCTCACAGACCACCATGGCAGAGAAGGCATGTTTATTTAATCTCTGTAGATCAGGCTGCAAAGATAAGGTGGGAAATATAGCCAACTATAATGTGGACCCCAAGCCCATCCCCAGTGACCCCCTTGTCCAGTGAAGCTTCATGTCCTCAAGGTTCTGGTTTCCACAGACAGCACTGCTAGCTGTGAGCCACGTGTTCAGAACTCATAGCCTGTGAGAGACTTCATACTCAAACCATGATAGGAACGAATGCCTGCTTTTGTGTTTCTAGTCCCTAGCTGATGAACTTGCCCTTGTGGATGTCCTGGAAGATAAGCTCAAAGGAGAGATGATGGATCTGCAGCACGGGAGCTTGTTTCTTCAGACTTCCAAAATCGTGGCGGATAAAGGTAGGTAGTTTCTTTGCATGCTACGAGGAATCTTACGTGAAAGAAATTTTATAATGGATAGATGGTGGGGATGTACTCTCCAGCATGACAAACTGATCATTTACTTTTAATTTATTGCTATTACTATCTGTGGTGCTGATGCCCAGGGCCTTGCTGGATGTGGAGCAAGTGCCCAACGTCCCCTGAGTTATACTCTATCCTAAATTTTGGGTTTTTTTTTCGGGTTTTGTTGTTGTTTGGGTTTGGTTTTGAGACAGGATTTCTTAGAACTTGCTCTGTAAACCAGGATAGCCTTGAACTCACAAATTCACCTGCCTGTGCCTCCTGTGGGCTAGGATTGAAGATGTATGCCACCACCACCAGTTAAAACTATTTTTTAACTAGAAAAAGTTGCAAATGTGGGGTGATTGTCTTAATAATTGCTAATGACAAAATGCTCATTATCTGTTTTAGTAATTTCATATACTACAAAATTTCCATCTACCTAGAAATGGTCCCCTATTTAATTTAAAATTTGTTCTCAATTCTAGTTCATATATATATATATATATATATATATAGTATAATGTATAATCATTAAAAATGAGATTCTTCTCCATTTCTACTGTGGCCATATCACCAGGAGAGAGTCGCAGGCTGTGATGTGTGGAGTTGTTTTCCGTCTGTATTGTTTCAGACAAGCCAACCTTTTTGTATCAGTTTCTAGAAATCTGTTTTCTGGAGATTTTGCTTTAGATCCACACAGTATGTGAACATGTTCTGTCTTTGAGAATCCCTGTATAATGTGGTCCTGTGCGCCACATACCAGCCGCCATCTTTGTCAGCTTTACTTTACAAACACATGGGTTTTGTTCATTCTGCTTGCTTGAGACACATCTCATGGAATCCAGGTTGCCTTGAACTCACTATACACTTGAGGCTGGCCTCTCCTAGCTGCCAGGATTATAGGTGTGCAGGGCTGTGCCCGGCAGTGCAGTTCATTTTCTGAAGTAAAATTTGCATGTTTTCTTTTTTAAAAAAAAAAATCTTTAGCTTTAAAAAATTAATAAAACCCCAGAATGACTATATGTAATATCTCAGTTTTCAAGTCATCTACTTTTCTTTTGTCCCAGAACTGTCCTCTCCTTCCTCAGCTCCCTTCATCTTCAGTCTTGATAGATAGTGTTGTAGTTTCCTTTCTTCCCTGTGCAGGGACTGGTGGCCTTGAAGAAGCTAGCTAATAGTTGTTACTTATATAGCATTCAGAGTCCTGTGTCAGGTGATTGGGTTTGTCATTCCCCCTTCAGAACACCGTAGTAAGGTGGAGATAAGACCAGTCCTTGCATCTTAAGGGAAAAGAGACTGTTAATCTTCTGCATTAGTGATGTGAATGAGCTGTTGTGTTGGAATTTGCTGATTGCATCAGTACTTCCTTAGCAGTAAAATAAAATCTTCTCCAAAAATTAATACCACTAGAACATAAATAATCTTCCCTAACAAATATGTGACAACCAGGTATGGTGGCACACACCTATAATCCCAGCACTCAGGAGGCACAGGCAGGCAGTTCTAGGCCATCCTGGTCTACATAATGAGTTCCAAGTCAGACAGGGCTGCATAGTGAGACTCTCTTAAACATACACACATACACACACACACGTGCGTACATGCATGTCTTTACATACTGTAGACATGTGTATGTATATGTATAATATATATGTGTGTAACTCATACTGGCCTTGAATTCATGACAGTCCTCCTGGTACAACTTCCTGAATGCTGGTATTAGAAGTGTGTCCCATCCCTTAGTACATGGAATATTAGAAATCAAAATTTGATTTCCAATCCAAACTTAACACTTTCTTTTCCTTTAGAGATATCATTAGCATTATATGGCTGAAGAAAAACTTAAAATTGAGTTTTGTTTGTATTACTTGTTACTAACAGGAATATGCAAAACTGTAATTTCATGGTGATTGGGGAAAGCCTGTCTGCTGGGCTGTGGGCTCACTGACATGTTTCAGCTTTTCATGGAAATCCAATGGACTTCTTAGCCACAGACATATTTTAGGGTATTTCCCTGGCTCATTATTCACCAGTTTTAAAGTGGGGTTGCTTCATTGTCTCTCAGGGAAGAAAAATGCAGCTGCAGAAGCTTGAACCTGAAAACCTTTTTCTCTTTCCTTTTTTGTTTGTTTTGTTTGTTTGTTTTGATACCAGGTTTCTCTGTAGCTTTGGAGCCTGTTCTGGAACTAGCTCTTGTAGACCAGGC